>CAJNOL010002585.1:0-35769 GCA_905250125.1 Rotaria sordida | reverse complement strand
GTTTAGAGCTACATCATCATTGATAATTGGTAATAGAGTGAATGACCATTTGTGAAGTTTATCAGTTACCGAAAAACAATCGACTTTTGAAAAAAAGATACATTTATGCAAAGACTCACTCTAAAACTTAAAACGAATAAATAGAATATTTCTCTTCTTTGTATTGTTGTTTGTGTTTTCTCAATATCAACAAAATGGATCATTTTGAATTGAATACAAAATAATACATCAATAAAATATAATATGTATACAAGAAGAAGGCAAAAAGAAACTTATTTTTGTTTGTGGGAGAGTCTACCACGATATACCAATAATTGTTTTCTCACTGACAATGAATTGTCAGTATATCAGCAGTAGTGCAAATAATCATGCAACATGGCGAGTTGTTTTTTTTACTACTGACTAGACTTGACTTGTGTCGAAAAAACTACTGATTTGCCACCTATCCTTGCTTTCTTATAAGGCTACTCAATTTGTTTATAAAAGATAGAACACATGTTTATGGTATTCATTAAGTTAATAATGTAAATTAGTTATCGATACAATGAGACATTTTAAATTTCGGAGAAAAGCGGAATTTTATGAAGAATGTTATTCTCTTTTTGATAAATGATCAATGAAAAAAAAATTTCTATTGGAAAGAAAAGTTTATTCGAATTTATTAAGGGTTCTATTTCGAAAGTCAGCTTTTTTGACAGAAGTATTACAAAAATGATAATTAAAACTAGTCATTGTATTTTTTTTCCCCAATGTGAAATAATTGTGTTCTTGGCATTTTACTCAATTTTCCGACATTGAAATTACATACATTCATTCTTTTTCATAAAATTTATAAAAAAGAAAACAATATGCTAACAAAAGAAAAACTGACGTACTACTACATCGGTCTATACCACAATGAAGGATGTGTAAGTGGAACTCGATTTATAAAGTTTGGCCGAGAAAATAATGCTGTTGTATTAAATGTTTGTTTCGGATAAAAAGGTGTATTAAATGGTAGATATGTTGTACCCAATGGTCTTATCATGGGTTGATTAGTTAGAGGAAAAGTTGGTTGAGGATATTGTTGTTGTTGTTGTTGTTGTTGTTGCTGCTGTTGTTGCTCTTGAATTGTTGGTCGAACTAATGATGTTGCGCGAAGATTACGACGACGATCCTTTTTTGGTGCAGATGAATTAACTACATCATTATGTAAATGTCGATAGTCTTTAACTGTACTTATACGAGCACGATCAAGTTTAATCGGACGTTTTTTACCATGACGATCTTCAAAAAAACCATTAACAACTTCATAATCAACTTCTTGATTATCAATATCACGATATTTATCACGTTTTTGTCGTTTTTTATGTTTTTTCTGTTCATAATTAGATGTTATTGATGGTGGTCTATTATCAAATAGAAGAGATTTTCGTAAATGTTCATCGTGTAATGTTAAACGTTCGATTTCATTTGATAATTCTCGATCATTTTGATAATCATAATTTGCTGTTGTGGAATTTATCGGTGGCCTAGTAGAATAAGCTTGATGTGGAATAGATTGTTGTTGTTCATCATTTATTGCCATTGTAGCATTTGTATCACTAACCCATCGAATAAAAACATCTTGACCTGAATTAACATCTTTTATACGTTCAACACGAATTAGATTAGGTGCTGGTGCGTATGGATCAACAGGTGCTTGTATTGGTTGTTGAATAGAATTTGTTGTCGTTGCAGTACTAGTAGGAATAGTATTTATTGATAAAGATTGAGAATCAGATGGAGGAAAAGATTGTTGTTGTTGAGCAGCAGAAATCGATGCTATTGATGCTAATCGTCGTCGACGATGATGATGACGACGACGACTTCGACGATTATGTTGACATGATGAACATGTAGAACTCGATGATGAACATGATGATGATGATCGATTTGAACTACATGAACGAGCTGAATAAAGAAAAGAAAATATTTCGAAAAAAAAAACACAATTTTTTGTTTCTTTTTTTTCTTTTTTTTATAAAAGTTGTATTATTTACATCTTGATCCTGAATGATAACTTTTTTTTGCTGGTCGATCAATATCATGTTTATGATGTTCCCATAATTGCCATGTATCAATAGGTACTCGATCTGTTTTATAGAAAAAACCAGCACCTTCTATATTTGTTTGGTAATCTAATGTTCGATCACGATCTGGTGCTGGTACAATTCGTATTTCATTATCAATTTCTTTATTTTTTGATCCATAATCATCAACCTATATATTTTATAGAATTAATTAAAAAGATTAACAAAAACAAAAACAAACAAATTTTTTTGTTTTATTTATTCTTTACTTTAAAATAAAGTGGTACTTTTGAACAATCTTGTTGTGGTACAGTTGCTTGATATGCACTAAAACAAGCTTGAACAAGTGCTAATGCAGCTTGTCTTGTTTTTGTTACAAAACAATGACATTCATCAACAGGTAAATGACGAGTACGTCGAAATGTTACAGCAAATAATGGTGGATTTCGTGTATTTTCCATTCGAGCTGCAGCTGGTGAATCTAATGGTACAAAACGCCAACCATTGGGAAATTCTGCACCTGTTTGTGTTCGTGTTGCAAAACGAATACTGGCACAATAAACAAGAGAACGAATAGGATAAAATAAAACAACAGATGGATCACGAGCAAATTGTAATTGTAAACCATTATCATATATAGATAGCCATGTTTCGATACCTTTCAATTTAAAAAACAAAAGAGAATTTACTAATAATTCTTGAAAACAAACCAAGAAAAAAATTAGACTTTATTATATACCTCGAACAACTTCTTTACCATCGACTGGATACCTTCGAGATAATGGTTCTTGTATAGCATCGATACCACGTTGACCTGGTGAAGAAATAGCTGTACCCAAGTATAGTACACTACATTTGGCCCTACATAATAATTAAAAAAAATAACAACTGATCTTTATCTTGTTATTTTCTTATCAAAATCGTTTTCCATGTCATCGCAATTATAAATTTAGATTTTGAACTAATCAACTGTATTTTAATATGCCTGACTGATAAGAAAAAAACAATATGAAAGTATGAAAAAATAACAAACATATGATTATTTTATTTTCAAATTGATTCAATCGTTCATTATGTTTTAAAATGAAGAAAAAATTTTTAAATTATCAATTGATTAATTTGTATGTACGCTTCATCAATCAGATAAAATGTTCATATCTATCGACATTATTACAATTTTTTTTTGATTCATAAAATTTTGAATTATTAATCGATTTTTTTAATAAAAAAAACAAAAATAAAACTTACAATGGTTGAGATCCATCAATAACAATTGGTCGATATTGAGTTTGTTGTTGTTGATTACTATCATAAATATTTTCATCCAAAACCATATGAGGTGGTAATTGTTCATTATTATCAGGATAATGGACTAATCGTGATGGTTCTACACTTTGGCCATTTTCATCAATATAAGCATATTCAGTTGTTGGATAAAACATAATTAAAATTAGTTGTAAATATTTAGTAATTCAAAAATCAAGTCGATCTGAACATTTGTTTTCTATCGATTGACATGAGAAACAGTAATATGGAGAGAACAAAAAATGCAGTCTTCTTATCATTACTACTTACTAGACACAATAGATGATATGCGACATTTGGTGTTCATTGAACCATAGCAATCGAGAAAAAGACTGTGTATCAAATGAATGAATCGAGAATGGTGAATGTGTTATTGTAAGGCGGTAACGAAGATTACTATCAATTTTTCTTTTTCGTATTCTCTCGTTTTTTTTTGACCATGGCTCATTGCCAGATTGCTTATTGACCTTTCGTATATTTTTAACTGATACAGAAATATCTATATAGGTCACTACGTCGTTATCATAACACATAATTGCTGTAATAGAGAATAAACAAATATTTTCAACAGGTTTAAATTCAAAAGTTCTCTTAATTAAGTAAAAATTTCATATTAAAAGTTCTTATCAAATCTAATAAAATATAAAATGATGATTGTATCAAAAAAAATTCTCTTTTGAAAACATATCTGATCATTTTAATTCTGTTTGTAAATTTATTATGGACTGATATTAAAAAAATAAATTCAATCTTGTCGATCTCTATTAATATTGTAAACGATGGGCATATATATATATATGTTTTTTTTTTATTGATCGCATGAATTTCATTGAAGTTTATATATGATAGATAAATTAATATGCAAAATTTTTTTTGTTGAATGAACTGTTTATTTCACCATTTGGTTATTGGCAAAAGATACACATATGTAAAATAAAGTGGTTTGACACCACGCACACATTTTTGTTTCGTAACGCATGAGTCTCACATGAACAATAACACAATAATAAGATGGAAAGCTCCTGCTGTTTGACGTTTGCTTTTACGCTAATACATCAAAAAAGACATGCATTATAGGTGATTACATTAGTTTCATGAGGTAATAACGCTTATGATGCACATATGTGTCGTCACTCACCAAACGGTTTAATAAAACCAAGAAGATTGTTCTATTGTCGAAATGGTTGTTTTTTTTTTTAGATCAAGCATTATAAATTATTCAGTAGATCTTGTAAACAATCAAGAAAATACATAAACAGTCCATAAATATATGTGAATTTATAAATAGCAAAATTTCAAATGAAAAAATTTTTTCAAAAGATAATAAAGTTATTTTAAAACTCAAAATAAGTTGTTACAAAGTTCAAACAATCATCTGGGTCATATCGCGTGTCACTAGAAGAAACGAAGGTATGCTATTATTTTCAGATCTATTTCAATTAATCAATGACACATACATAAACGCCTGATTGATGAGGAAAGATATATTCATAACCTTTCAACATCATACGTACAAATTGTATAATGATTAAAAATAAATTCGAATAGTCGATCATCTCTATATTTGCTTCCAATAACAGTACATTATATTTTAATATTACTTGTCAAAAGAAAAATCAAATCATTATTTTTATTTTTATCTGTAGCGTCTTTGTAATAAGAATAAATCAATATATATAAAGCATATAGAAAACATGAAATTCTTCTCTTATTCGATTATATATAGTGACTTTTATAGTATAATAATCATTACAATATATTTTCTATGAGACTTCAGTACAACGAGTCCAAAGTACTATAGGCCCTAATGAGCTATAATAGCAATTAAATCAGATCAGTATTCGAATAGTTACGCTTTGTTTAATAGAAACGGAAATTAAATCCTTTTTTCTCTGCAACCGATATTGTAAAAATGGAATTAGTTCGATGATAACATCATTTCAACAAACTCATTTAAAAATGCATATATTGATAGCTGCTTATTGAAGAACAAAAACAAGTATTGTTTAGTTTCGATTATGTTGATACGGTCCATATGTATGAGTGTTATACCGTCCGTTCGCACTCTGCAGATTGGATGTGTTATCGTTTTTTCTTTCTGTGTATTGGATGCACACTAAACATATACGTACACATGTATTCAAACATGATTAAAGTGTCCTTAGTTAGTTAAAATTAAAATTAAACTTAATGTAAAGTTAACTAAAAAATAAAAATTTATTAAAATAAAGAACAATTAAAATTAATAAAAATATTAAAAATGACGTATAAAAATTATAACAAGATGAATGCAGTGGAAAAGAACAAATTATGTAATGGAACTGATTTGCAAGAACAAAATTCAGCAATTTCAGCATCATCAAAAAAGTAGTGAAAAATCAACATCACTAAAACATCATAATACAAATTGTAGCCAATTTAAAGAGCAATCATTCTGTGATAAATTTGATGATGATAACAATATGGAATATCAGCAACTTATGTATCTCAAAGTTAAAAAGAAAATGAAAGATAAAGAAGAGAGATATGCAACAAGAATAATAATAAATTCAAATTCATTAAATGAAAATATTAATAATAACAATTTAAATCGAACACAACCCGAGAGATCAAGATCATTCCAACAACAACATCAATCATTATTATTAAAAAACACTAATAATAACGGTAAGAATAATTTTAACAATAATAAATCAAACAAAAGTATCGCAACACGTATTAAAATTTGCAGCAGAAAATCATCTTCAATCTCTGAAATTTGAATGTAATCCAAAAATTAAAGAACAGAAAATAGATGTTAAATCAATACAAGATTTCATAAAATTTATTTCCATTAACTTGACAAAATAAAATCCAACGTATACAAAACCATTAGATTTTGATGTGTAGTGGGTTGGTAAACATGGAAATATACAAGCTCTAACAACATAGATCTATATGTACATTTATTTAGAGAAGAAAGATACCCAAAAGAAATAAATACTATTAAAATTATTCCACATACACCAAAACAGCTATTACCACAACGATCTTCAGTATTGACATGGATAAAAAAAAAATACAGTTTCTTTTAATAAACTGAAAAATGATTTAGATGAAAGATATAAATCAATTCATGCAATGAAGGAAATATAAGGAACTGCAAATGAACGTAATCGTCATGTACGTGTCGATTTTGCACATTAAAAAAGAATATGATGAAATATTAAGCAGTGTGAAAGTTACAATTTATAAGTGGCTATATGATGTTGACGAATATCTTCCTGCTTTGAAATTATTGAAATGTACAAAATGGAACTAACCAGGGCATGTAAAAAGAAAAGATTTGTTCTTCTTCATTAATTGAAATTTTTCGACAATGTAGAAAGGATAGAAATAATGCAGACAACCATAAAACATGTCAAATTAAATACCACCACTGCCAAGATGACCATATTTCTATAGATTACAAATGCTTATTTATCCAAGAGTGTAGACGAATTTAGTGTTAGAACATCGTAAACATTCTGATCTTTTACCTGTAAAAAAAAATAAATCTTCGTTCCATCTGAATGGCGAAAAAAGTAAGTCTATTGAAAATAAATTACCACATCAGCAACAATTTACATTTATTGGAAATGATTATAATGCATGGCCTATATTGCAATATACTATCCCAAACCAATTGACATCAACAACGATATTAAATAATATCAATATGGATGATACAATAAAGTCATTGAAAGATGAATTAGATGAAATGAAAAAGAAATATATTGGAGAACAACGAAAAAATGAGCTAAAATATAATAAAAATTTAAATTCAATTAATCAAAGTTTGCTCGTAATGCAATAACAGATCGGTATGCATACAGATGATAACAGTAATGAATAACATAATAGACTCCACAATATTTACAATATTTTTAGTTTTTACAAGCACTGTTTGTTCAATATTTGAAAAAATGAAAACAGAAAATAACAATACAGAAGTAAATGGCATAATAAATGCTACATGAAATCAATTAGCAATATTGAATAATGAAAAATCAACTTATTTAACTCATTAATCTTTACTTCAACATTGAATTGATAGGCAAAAGTTATCATTAAATTGTACTTTAAGTACAATAATTCAACAACAAAATGAATATTAAAGAATTTTGATATGCAGTGTCGATGATTAATATAGATTTCGCAGAACAATTTACAGGAAAGGAACGTAAGAAAAACATTATTTTTTCTATTTTTACCGAATGAAATTCTAAAATCTCTATAAGCGATCTATGTAAATCTTGGAAAGAAGATAGACCTTAAGGAGATAACGACAATCTTATTGTTCTCTTATATAATTATGAAGGTCTAAGTACTCATATTTGCGATATAGATACTCTTCTAACTTCTCATATTCCTCAGATTGTTGTTTTAACCGGAGTAGGGAAATAGTTTCGGAATATGCCTAAAATTCCATTAGTTTATTGAAAAAGTGTCGACAGTTCTAACAGTTTCGGAGGAGTAGCCATTCTAATACATCAATCCATATCCAGTAAAATCATGAAAAAGATGAAAAGTTTTTAATGATAGGAATAGAAATTCAAAAACAAAAAAATTATTTGGAAAGAATCTATGTATCACCGAAAATTAAAACACCTTTTGAATCATTCCACAAGTATATAGGCAAAAACTTCTTTATTTTTAGAGATTACAACGTCAAACATGTCTAGTGGAATTGTCTTAAAAATAATACAAATGGAAATGAGATAAAAGAATGGATGTGAAATGGCACATCCAATATCTCCGACATCAAAAAGGTCGAAAGCCATCGTACATTTTATGATTGGTCAAGATACAATAGGGTAGGATTGTGATGTTTTAGAAGAAGGCATGTCTGATCACTACCCAATTATTCACACTTCATTATTTTCTATCAATAAAAACCATCTTTTCGAAAAACTAACTGGCCAATATTTACATTTTTCTTAGAATGTGTATTTAAATATTTCGACAGTCTAGTTTATAACTTTGATCAAGATGGTTTTTTCCAGTTATTTTCTAATTTCTTATCAATCGTATGAGACAGATGCAGTATCTTTGAAAACGTGAAGAAAATATAGACCGCCATGGTTACAACATCTTGTTTTTACTAGCAAAGGTGGTAAATAAACGTAAAAGAAAATATAGAAAATCTCATTATTTACGTCATTACGAGAAATGGGCATTTTGGCATGATGTGCATAAAAAAGAAAAAATAGACTTCTAAGAAGGGAAAAAAATGACAAACTACTTTTTATGAAAGAAAATATTAATATCTGGAAAATAGTGAGTCCAACTTTTAAAAAATACACAACACCATTTCAAGGACTGAAAACATCGCAAGGTGTCGAGAGAGATTATCAAAAGATTGGTGAAATCCTAGCAAATTACTACGAAAAGCATTTTTCAGAGCCAGAATATGACATTAACAATGCACAATACCTAGAAACATATGCACCGATTGTATATAATTCGAATACTTTGCTTCAAAAAATAAAAACAGATGATGTTATAAAACAATGGAAAAAATTTAAATCTAAAAAAATCACTGGACAGTATAAATACGTCTGTCTTTCATCTTAAAAATCTTCCCACAGAATACTTTCAAATTGTAACAGTTCTCTTCAATAAGTGTGCTGAAAATGGGAAGTTCGTTGAGCAGGCGAAACATGCGAGGGGTGTATGCTTGTCCAAAGATGAAGTTTATCCAACTGAGGACAGAATTCGTTCTATCTTGTTGTTGCCGAACATTGGTAAATGGCTGGAGAGAATCGTGGAAGAGAGGATTGAAAACTAATGTCTAAACAATGAGCTTGGTCTTGATGAACAATCAGGATTTACCACTAACTGTAGGCTCTAGACTCACATATCCTCTCGTTGAGGATATAAGACTAACGGTACCGGCACCAAACCGCCCGATGTTAGCAATCTTTGTAGATTTTCTTATAGCATTTGACCGTCTGTGGCATCCAATACTCTTTAAAACTTTTGATAATCTTGACATGCCTATAGATCTATGCCGATCGATCTATGTTTAGTTGCAAAACCGCTCGATGACAACTAGTCATGTGGATGCAGAGTCAAGAGTTATCAGAGTTTTTCCAGGTTCACTACAGAGATCTGTTCTTGCAGCATTATTATTTCGAATCTACATACACTTTTTGCCTGGATATCTCGCTCAAATTGTGTCCCATTTATTTGCAGACGATCTCAGTATGATTGTTAAACAAGGCGAGAACACGAAAAGAAACTATCGGATAATATAAAATATCTAGAGAAACAAACAAAAGACGTTTTAAAATCACTAGAAAAATTTGCAGATGAGTATATTTTAGCTGTGCATATTTCAAAAACAAAGACTATGCTGATACATAGTGCAGTAGCAGCAGAGAAACCAAAGATTTAATATAAAAATACGTCAATCGAATCGGTCAAATCATTTAAATATTTGGGAACTGAGATTGAGACAAAGTTGGAGTGGGGGAAATTTCATAATTAATAGGTTGAACAAAATACGAAATCTATATGCTGGTGTGAAGAAAATGTTTAAAACGATTCCAAAAGATGAAATAAAAATGCGTAAAAACCTTTTCTATACCTATGCCCTATCTCATTTTAACTGGCTGCTTGCAATATGATTCTTTTTATACGGAAAAAACAACAAGAAACTATTGAGCATGTATATGGTACTGGGCTAAGAATTATTTACAATATATGATGTTGGAACGATTTAACTACTCTAGCCACAGCTCAGAAATTTTCATCAAGAGATTATATTTATAAATACTGGATAACGTTTGAAAAACATCTAAAGAAATCATTAGAAGCTGTTTTATATCGATAAACTTGGACGGCATTCTTAATAGCTACTTCTTGATTAAAACATTATTACAAAAGCTGTTGTTTTCGAAAAAATGCTAAAATTCCTCAAAGGTTATCAGAAAAAAACAAGGTATACGAAACTTGACCTACTCATGTTCTTCAACGTTCAAAAAAATCAATTAGGTATATATAAATTATCTTTATCTGTTTTAGGATGGTTTATCTTAAAATAGTTTCCAAAACTACCCTAATATTTGTAACTATAATACTAATGTCGGATAAAGAAAATATGACAAGAAAAAATAAATAAATAGATTATCACTAACGCTTCGTATATTATATCTCATACGTGTATTCCACTTATTCTTAAGTTATCTTTATATACTTCAATTCAATTTCTCATGTTTTCTAAATTCGGCGTTATTTCTTTTCTTGGTAAATCTATAATCTATGATCGATGCATTTTTCTGCGATGATGTACTATAAAAAGTAAAGGATGCATCTCTTGTTAATTTTCTTGTCAGATATTTTCATAACTCTATTAATGTCAAATTTGTTAACCTTTAAAGGAACAAATAAAATATTCATTGTCAAAAAAAATGTGTATGAATGTTTTTAAAATGTTTTTCATTCGATTACTTAGTATCGAAATTCGACTATGTAAATCAAATCAGAAAGTAAGCGTAAATATATGTAAAGTCGTTTAATATCACGGTCAAAATTACTTTTCTACTAATAACAATAGAAAATACTAAGACGATTCACGTGATCAGCGTAGATTTATTATAAAATCAAATATTTGTTAATGATTGGAAACACAAAATTGATTTGACTATGTTTGATCTTAACCATTAACAATCTTTGTTAATTATTGTTTTATCTCCTTTGATGATAAAATCATAGTTGTCCGTTCCATAGCTAAAATATTTTCTTAGAATTTCTATTCTTCAATTAACTTTTAACATAGAATAGGTGTTCATGACACTCGGTTTTACTGCCAAATACAAACAAATAATAAAGAAATGACGTATTAATCTTTCCTTTTTTTTAATTATTAGTTTTAAAAAATGCTGACAGGTGTTTTATGTCAATCATAAAGGTCTATTGTTTTCATTATCCAATTTTTATACATTCCTTTGAACATTTTTTTTTCGCTTCTAACGGATTATCGAAAATTAATTTGATAAAATATTCATTCATTTTTCAGCCTCTTAAAGAAGCCTGCAGAAATTGAAAAACATTAAATTAATATCATAAATTTATGTTCTTTCTGAATATGACTTCAAAAATTTGTAGAGCTTTTTTTAAGAGTTATGAACCGATCTTTTCGAGGTTCATAAATTGAATTTGACCGAGCTTCAGTATCCCAAAACTTACTCAAAGTAGAAGCGACAATTGTTTCGAATACAGCGAATGGGAAAAATAGATATTTCTCTATAGAACGGTATACTAATGATAAGTTTGCTCCAAGTCAGTTGTCAATAGAAAGTTTTTTGATAAGGTACATCGTGTCAATTTTTATGATTTCTATGGAAAACAGATTTGCAAAGTGAATTCGAACCATTCTTAAACAAAATTGATAATATAAGATATGCAATAAAGGAGATTATTGCTACGAAAGACGTCAATTTTCTTCGTCAAAATTGAAGTTTCGTGCTTCTAAAGGGTCGACTCATAACTCCTAAACGAAAAGTTCTAGAGCAATGTTAAACCTATATTCTGAAACATTACAACATTTTGGTTCCAACTGAATGTTTTTAAATTTCTGCAGATTCCTTTAAAAAGCTGAAAAATGAACGAAAAATTTTTATTAAATTACTTTTCAATAACTCGTTATTTTAATAGTTCGAATATTTATATTGGATTTCAATTACTTTATTTTTTTACATATTTTTTGTGTATTAACATACGATTTCAAAAGACAAAGATTGATATTCTTAACTGAACACCATAAAATTTTGGTGTTCAAATGAAATATTTAGCTAGATTTTTTTATTCTGTATAATATGTTTGTTTTTTTTTGTTAGTTTGTTGGAACTATTCGATACGCGTATGTGTTTATGTATGTTTACGACATATAACAAAGTCAAATGGAACAAATAAACGAAACAAATAACTAGAGGCGCGAAATAGACAAAAAAAAAAAAGTAAAGAGAAAGAGAAACATGCACACGCCGAAAAAAAAAAGCAAAACAAAATGTCACACACGCACAAACACACACAAATGACACCAACTGTATTTTTCAATAAATGTTCAAAGGTTTTTATTCCTATTGAAAAGAAAAAAAAAAAGAAAACAAATACTGTGTCAAGAATTGAGTAATTGAATTTCATCAGCAAGATCATTAGGCTCGAATTCATATTGTTGATTTGATTCATCATTATTATCAAACGAAAGATTTATACGTTTTGTTTCATTGTCATCGGTTGATTTTTCACTATCGGCTAATAAACGTTCTTCGTCGTCAACAATTTCGTCGACCTATATTATTATATAAAATTAGAAAAAACAAAAGTCTAGAAAAACAATTAAATTTACTTCTTCATTATCTTCAACATCACTTGTTTGATTTTGATTTCTTCGTTTTATTTCTGGTTCTTCATCATCATTATCATTATTATTAGTTATTTCAGTTGATGTTGCTCCAAGTAATTCATCTTCCATTGTTTCAGATAATGTTCGTTTTTTACCACTAATATTCAATGATGAATTTTCATTAAAAGATATATCAAGACTACGATCTTTAAATGTTAATCCATTTTTTCGTACCTAGAAATGAACAAAAAAAAATAAATAAATATTTATAAATTATAATCCGTGTAGCATTAAAATGCGAAGTACAATGTAGCAGCTGTTACTAATCACAGGGAGATTGTTGTATTCTATTTTGGGACATATTTCTTCGCCATTCTTTTACTTAAGAGACTCCCTTTCGTGACCTAAAATTTATGTTTTTTTTTTCATTTTTGACTTTTTGTGATCATTGTACAGTCTGAAGTAGTGCTGATCTACTGAAAAATTTTGAGATCCAAAAGTTGTCTTTAAACGTAAAAAGAATTCGAGAAGAAATCAAATTAGCGAAAACTGTATATTTTTTTGCCTTTTTTCTCAAACGAACTTTTTCATGAAAAACAGTACAGAAATGCTTTCGTTTCTCTGGCTTTAGTACGTCTGATCGAGCTGAAACTTTTTTTACTTATACACTATACACTGTCTGGGATAGGTAGTTTCTTTTTTTGTTTCAAAAAATATTATTCTAGTGATTTTTGGTAGCTCTTACAGAAAAACTTCTAATCAAAAGCACATGAGTTTTTTAGGGTACTTTCGATATTTTGACTTTGTTATTCGAAGGACAGAAAAATAAAAAGACGCCCATAGCAAGTAGTGTCTGGTGCTTGTAAAAAAAAAATTTCAGCTCGATCGAATATAGCATCTCAAAGAAACGAGGAAAGCCATTTTTTTGCCATTGTGATTTCATTATATCATAGACGACAGCATTCGAAACTTTGAGTCTATGACAACTTTTGCTCTTCTCTGAAAATTCTGAAAGAGAAGTATTCTTAATCCTTCAGAAATATAATAAGGAAGTAGTTCATACATTATAACGAGACTTCATTGATATACGGTCTTTGATCGTTTATCAACAGCATCTATCACGCCTAGAGAGAGAGTTGAGCAGGGACCTAACTAGAGGAGTACAAGGGGTGTGTGTGCATCATCTTTGACCAAAAAGCATTTGGAGAGAGTACAGATAAAAAACTTTTCCGAAAACAAAAAATTATTTTATCGCTGGTGTGTATCCCCCTTGGAAAATTCCTGGGTACACCCTGAGGATCAGGTCAAAATTTCTACCTGTATCCTTCAACACCTCTTTTAGATCGTGTTTCGTAGAATTTTATATTCTTACTTTATCAACGTCAGATTTTGAAGGATATATAACAAGTAATGAATTATCAGCATCATTCGACTGAATTTTCGTAGCTCCAGATTTCTATAGAAAATAAAAGAAAATAAGTTCTTTTTTTCTTTCACTCTAAATTATTAATCAATATAAACCTTAATAAATTCTTCTAATTCATTTCTTGGTAAATCTTTTATATTTTTAATAAGAATTTGTTGTTGTCTTTGTTCGACAAATTTCAATGTATTATTTGCTAATGATTTTATTGTAGGATCATTTTCATTGAGAACATTAGTAAAATTTAATGATGATTGACCTAATGTATTACTCATTGCACGACGCTGAAAGAAAATAATTTATTTATGATAATAATTAAGATTATTAAAAAAAATTTACCATATCTGCTGATGTTTTAGCTCTAAGAGTTTCAAGTTGTTTTTCTAAAGTTTGTGCACGTTGTTTAAGAACATCTTGTTGACTAATTTTAGTTGCCGTTGTTGTTGGTGGTGGTTTGGTGGGTACTGTTGTTGATGATGTTTTAATTGGTGGTGTTAAACGAAGCGAATCTTTAAGCATAACAATTGTTGTATCGAATTGTTTCATTAAAGAACGTATTGATTCTTTATCAGCATTTGTTTCAGCTGTTTCAAGTTTTTTTAAAAGTAATTTTTGTTGTTGAATTTGTTCTTCTAATAAACCTTGTTTTTTACGATGAATTTCCATGGCTGCTTTTTTTGCTGCATCTTTTTTTGTTATTGTTGATGATAGTATACTGGGTTTTTTTGATGATGGTAATACAGTTGATTTATTTGATGATGGTGGATTCGTAATTGTTGTTGGAGTTGGAGTTGAAGTTGAAGTTGATTGAGAAGTCTAAAAATTGTACCGAAGAAAATTATTAATAAAAATAATACAAAAAAAAAAATTTTACAGTTTTTGTTTCTTCAGATTTATTTGTTGATATTGTACTTTGTTCAGATTTATTTCCTGATAATTGTTGCATTTTCATCCAATGAAGTTTCATTGGATTAGGGGCATTTGATGATGGTTTTTTTGTTGATGAGACATCTGTTGATGATGTTTTCTGTTGTTGCTGCTGTTGTTGTTGTGTTGGTTGATTTGAATTATTGTTATTGTTACCAGAAGATTGTGCCTGAATTGAAATATATTTTTATGAAATATAAAATATAATATAAAAGAAATTTCGCCATCATACCCTCGAACAGAACTGAGCGAGTTCGAGTCATGGCTAAAGCCTATTGGGTAGATGAAGAGCTGAAGATTTTAAACCTGACGGGATCTAGTCATGGCTAAGACTTGACTCGAGTCATTAAATCAAAAAAGCAACAATTCATAATTCAACACTGACAAAATTCATATGAGTCTCTTAATAAAATTGCTAAAATACACATGTGTATTCATGCGACATGAGCACCAGTTGGATGTATGTTTTCTCACAGTCGTCTTTTAATGAGATCATATCATTCAAATTTTGCACAAGCTAATATTTATATTTTAATATATTTCAAGTGCAATCAGGCATTAATTTAACCCTTTGGTGACGGCTTTTTTTTTGAAAAAATTCAAAAATTGTATTTTTTTTCAAAAAAAATTCAAATCGGCTATATATGTCAAGAACAACAGAGGATTTCATGAAGAATCATCAAACTGCATAAGATTTTTGGGTTATACAGTTAAATAGAATGATGTTAAAGCTTATGGAATCGTGCGATTGATTCCATGAAGAACTTTGGAATCTCATAACATCTGATGATTTGTAACATTAGAGCTTTAGTAGAATTCGCAGTGCCATCGAACAATAATAGTTCTAGGATTTTACGAGATTCTTTTTGACTTCATGTTGTTCTAAAAGACTTTGAGTGTAGAGATTCCTTCGAATCTCGAGTATTTCCGGAGTCAAAAATTCGCTTGCTACCTCTTGATATACATGCAGGAAGAAGAGAATACTATTAAAGCCTAGTGAAGACAGATGATCGTAGAAGTTATAATCTGTGCAAAAGCACAGTTACTGTCTTGTGGGACTGTATGAAAAAGAAGAGTTGATTTTATTGCCTCTTTACTTTATTGATATGGTTATAGTGATTGTGTTATGTTATCTAATATTGGACTGTTCTTATTTTGTTTTTATGCATAAAAACTAAGAACAAGATATCGTGTCATGAAAAGCTTGTTGTTAAAGCTATTTATAAAAAATAAACAAAAAACGCAAAAGAATGGGGAAAAATATCTTGACCCGATTCATCCAACCATGCACTCGAATACACTCTACTTGCTCATTAAATCCTTTGGATTAGTTTTGAAAATTAGAGTTTTTGTATATTATGTGTTTTGTTTTTTAAGAATAAAACTTACTTTATTACTGTTATGCCAAAAGATTTTAATAAAACGATTATTAAACAATGGTTGAGGATTTTTATATGCTGTTTCAGCTTCATGTAATGTTGCATATGCAACAAGAGCTGAATCAGGTGACCCATCATAAGCAATCTAATAAAAACAAAATAAAGAATTTTTTTATATGAAAAAAAAATATCAACAAAAAAAATATTAAATATACTTGAACGTTTGTAACAGTACCAAATTTACTAAAATGTTCATTTAATTTTGAAATAGTATTAAATTCAACGGGAATTTTACGTATTTCAAGTGTTGCTGGTGCTGATCCAGATCCATCAGGTTTTTGCCCTTGATTTTTTAAAGTAGAAAAAAAAAATAGAATATTTATTAAACTAAAAATAAGATAACATACATGGACGTTTCCATCCTCGATTAATATATCCATTATTTGTATTAGAATGACCACCACTACCATTATTATTATTATTATTAGTAGTAGTAGTAGTATTAATATTTGAATCATTATTCGATGGATGTTCATGTTGTTGTATCCGTCGATCATTTTGATACAGTCCAGTAGTAACATGTCGTTTAGTATGCATCACAGGAGGAACAGGACCACTGGATGACATTCCCACTGAAAAAAAAAATACAATAAAAATTTATTTATAATGAATTAAAAAAATATTACTTGAATCATTTTGTCGTATTTTTTGTTCAAGTGGTAATGGTTCAGCATTAGTAACAACAGTAACAAGTGTACGTTGTGGATTCATCATTATTTGTTGTTGAGATGCTTGTGGTTGTCCAGGTGGTAATGATGGTACTTGCATACGTGGATGATGATGCATTGGATGTCTCATAAACATTGGTGGAGTTGGATGTGGTCCATGTTTTAAATCAGGTGCTTCTGGATTATATTCATGATAATGAGGATGAAGATGAGGTGGTGGCATTCCATATTGTTGATAAGGTGGATAATACGCTTGTTGTGGTTGTTGGTGTTGTTGTTGTTGTTGTTGGTGTTGTTGTTGTTGTTGTTGCTGTTGTTGTTGCTGTTGTTGTTGTTGTTGTTGCTGTTCGAAAACAACAGCATTTGTGCCATGATCATATGGACATGAATCTCCGAGAGCACAATAACCTTTATTTTCAAAAAAATCAATACATGGAATTTTTTTGTATAAAAAATTTGTATTTGTTGTTGATGGTGGATGTATTATATTTGCTTGACGTGATGGTGATGAACGTGATGATGATGAACCGGTTGATGAATGTGAATATGAACGTTGTGTACGTTTAGCTGGTGGTGATATAGAACGTGAACGTGATGATGAACGATGTGAACGTTGATTATTTGAATTTGTTGTTAGGCGATAATGTGATGCTGTTTGATGACGAGTAGCACCACCACTACTTGTATTCACATGTCGACGTGGATTTGGTGAATGATGACGATTTGATGATGAACGATATGAATAACGTCTTTTAACAGGTTGAATTATTGCTCCAGATGATTGTTGTTGTTGTGTACTTATTGAATGTTCAGATGATGATATTATTTGAGAAGTTGATGGAATTTGTTGTTGTTGTTGTTGTTCATTTTCTTGTTTTGTTGGTGATGTTGAAATTTGTTGTTCAACTATTTCAGATGATTCACCTGATTTATCCTCATTTATTTCGCTTGCTTTTGGTTGAACATTTTCCTATTTGACAAAAAAAAATAAATAAATATATTAATCAATATGATATGAAAAATAATTTATTAAACAAACTTTTTTTGCTTCTGGAATATAACGTCCATTTCGAATAACATCAAATAATTGATCAACAAAATCTTTCGTTGCTAAAAAACGAAGTTTTTTTTTTTTTTATTTAGAAATAATTTTTTTTTAAATCTACGAACCTCGATCAAGAAATACTTCAAGTCGATCAATACAATTTTCACGTAATTTATCTAATGGTTTATCTTTAGCAACAAGAGCAAGAACATAACGAGCTAAAGCGATTGGTTCAGCATCGCATCTTAAAAAAAAAACAAGAAAATTGATATCAAACGAAAAACTATACTAGTAAAAAAACATACAATGGTTCGAGTGTTGCAACGAGCCATTCTCGTAAGGCTACTTCGTCGTCAATAAACATGACAACAACGATTGTTGATTTTATATACAAAGAAAGTCACTCTTTATGTTACAACAAATCTAAAAAAAAAATTTTTTTTTGTAAATATCATTTCATGCAAAAGCTAAAAATTGACTAAAACTATTATTTGTCATAAGTACATTTAAAAAACAAAAAAGAAAAAATGAATGTGATATATCTGAACTAAATGGACGTGAGATTTCATGCGTTGATTATTTTAGATGTAAATTCTATTTGACAGATTGCGATGATTGTATAGGATAATAAGTGATTTCATTCGATAAACGACGAATTTTCGCCGGAGGTACAGCTGGACGATTAAATGCTGTTATTTTTTCGATATGCTTTATTAACCAAACAAGTAAAATAATTGTGAATATCTTTTTGATGAACGAAAAAGAAAAACAAACACAAATAAATATACAATCATTTCGTTTGTTAAATATAATCTTACCTGTAGGAAAGCAACACCGAGTGTCACACAACCGACTGTGATTAAATGTGGATGATAAAAACGATAGAGTGCCAATGAACAACCCTATTCAAAAAAGAAAAATTTTTATATATGTATTGCAATAATTTAATACGAAAAATAAATGTAAATTAATTTATATCAAACATCAATAGCGATTATTATACAATATGGATTATTAAAGAATAAACTTGTCTATCAGACTTTGTATGACACCTTTGCAGGGTCGAACTGAGTCAAGTTATTTTGTTTTTGTTTGCATTTATTGTTATTACGAACGTTAACAATACGTATTACATGACACAGCATATTGTCCGTGGCTTTTACGTATATAAACAAAATAAGAATGGTCCTACATTAAATAAGATGATACAATGAATGTAAAAATACAGAAAGGAAAGAATGGTGAAACGTAAAAAGAATCGAAAGAAAAAATCGAGACAAACAAAGAATGAATGATTATCTTTATTTGTTGATTGGACATTTCATTAATTAATTTTTAATGTCCTCTAAACTATGAATGATGCTATTCTCTTGCCTTTTGTATTCAATAAATTTTTTTTATCTTTAATCAAGGTCTTGATATTAATCTTTTTTTTCTGTTTTCTTTTGACATATTGTTTTTCGCGATAAAAAAAAACATCAAATTCTATTAAAGAAAAAATCTAAACTTAAAGTTATTTACAAGTAAAAAACAAATATTTATTAATATTTGAATTAATGTCTTATTGTATTTTAAACATGTTAAAATGCAAATACTATGATGTGATCTCATTAAAAGATGGCTTTGAGAAGACGCACATAAACTGATTTCCGTATTGAATGAGTGATTTGGACTCAATCAGCTCTGCGACTTTGAATAGGTCCCAATTGTTATGAAAATTCTAAAACAGTTTGTGCAAACTCAACATAAGGGAAGAAAAAAGATTTGCTACTCAGAACTTCGAATAATAACTATTTTAAGTTAGATATCACGAGAGAAGCCCCCCAACTGATAAATCACTTTTTAGTCGGGACTACATACATATTGTGGAATCTAATGAATAATGAATACTTTGAAACGAGTTCGAGTTCTGGACTTATTGCTACGAAAATACCGGACTTTTACGGTATTTTTTAAATGAATGCTGTAGTTTCCGTCAGAAGTAGTGTTCTGCAATCGGGATGGGTACTAGGTATGAAAAAAATTGCCGGATAGAGTTGAAATTTGAGATTATACCCAGTCTTGATTCGACACTTGACGGAGCCTCGACATTTTAAAACAGTTTTGCTTTTTCAAACTGCTATATATACATAAAAAGTGTAGGAATGAAAATTAGTTTGATCATGATCAAGCAATTTATTATACTTGAAAACGAATTACAGAATTGGAAAACAATATTGTTTTACTAAAAGAATTCGTTTTTTAATGAAAATTTGTCTACAAATGATGAAGAAACCATATGATGAAGTAATTGAATACATGATGAAATAAATGAACTAAAGCACTCATGTATGTATTCACAATTATAACGTTTGGCATCAACACTGCGTTCGATCTCAGTGTCATCAGCAACAAACAAACGTATACTTAGCGAAATGAATTGTTTTTTAGACTTAGAAAGGCAACAAGTGAATCATGAATCGCTTGTCATTTTCTTTTTGTTACTGCTGATGGAAGAAATCAAACAGTATACTTCTTCATATAAAGGAAAAGTTTGAAAACTGTACTATGACTATAAAATGTCTACTGGATGTCGATTAGCTTCGATCCAGGTACGAAAAGTCATACCCGTGCAGGACCAGGAAAACTGCTTTTCGAATTTCGAATTAAAACTTTTTACAGAAATATATCTTAACAATAGTAATTTATTGTAAAAGTTTTATGTTTCCTTCAATTGCGGAAATAAAACATAGAATCTGCCGGTATATATGATCGAAGTAAAAAATCTTAGAATAGAAACAGCAACAAGAGTTGAAATATTTGCAAGAAACTATTCTTGTCAAGGTTTGACTCTGTGTAAAGTTTCAAGTAAAAATTCAAAAATCAGTTTTTCTAAGGGGAATCACGGTATTCATTGAAAAACTATCGTAAAAGTACAATATCTCGGGAGCAATAAGTTAAAAGGTCGAACTCTTTTCAGAATATTCGTAGCTCAATTGGAGGACTCCCTCGTCAGTTAAAGGAGACTATAGATTCAAACTCTTCTAGATTTGTCATTCATATATGTCATAATTAAAAAAAAATATATTCAATATTAACAAAGTTTCATTCTCTTTCAGATTTAAATAATTTCTTCAAATGTAATAAAACATTTGAATACCTCATAAAATATATTTGATGGATGTTTTCCATATGGTTTTTGTGCACATGTTGGTTCATATGATTTACAACAACTATCAGGTACGGCTGAAGACATTGATAGATTAAAATTTGAATTTAATTGCCAATCCTTTTATTTAAATAATAATAATAATAAATTATATATTGCAATAATAAACAAATATTTTCTTTAATTTACTTTAAATGATTTTGAACCACAACATCGAAACTAAAAGAAAATGACAAAATTAAATGATTTATCATGAAAAGTACAAAATAAATTAACATACACGTCTTTGCATTTGATCAAATGTTCTTGTTTTTCCTTTAACATAATGATATTTATGTTGAATAGTTTCAAGTAAATTTTTTGATAAACGTTCATCAAGCTAAAAAGAAACAAAAATTAAATATTTCTTTGAATTTTAACTTAATTCAACTAACATTAACTGTATAACCAAAAGCGAAAAGACCAGCAGTTATTTCAAAAATAAATGTTAATATTAATATTAAAAGTGTCTAAACAATTATTATTTTAATAATAAAAATTTTAATATGAATTAGTTTGTTTTTTTCTTTTCTTACTAATTTTAATCCTTTTTCATGTTCAATCCATGCAGTAAAAAAAAGAGCAATTATTGCTATACATGTTATTAATGCAGATATCAATAATAAATAAGTTGACATTGCATATAGATATGCTGAAGCAAGTAATGCATACTTGTGTTTTGTTATAATTGTCCAAGTTGATAAATAAAATAATGATAAAACAGATACCAAAAGAATAAAACCAACAATAATTATAGCTGCTTTTATACCGAATACACTACAAAATCCTTGATTATTTACTGCAAGTCTATTCGGTTTTCTTGCTGATGTTGAAGGCATTTAGAAATTCTATCAAAAATAAAAAGAAAGGATAAAAATAACAAATGATAAGAAAAAATTGTGTAATAAAATTATTAGAATGAAGATATTCTTGGAGTAGAACATTGTTAAAACAAAATTGCAAATTAAACATATGTTTAGAGATACGATCTTTTAAGATCAAATTTCCTTATTGTCATGTGGTCGTGCCTTGTTTATTTCGCCTAGCCACTCGATCTATTATTTGTTTTTTTCCCTTCTCATCCATTAGTTAAAGACATCATAACTCTAATATGGACTTTGATTATAACTAATAAAAAATAACAGTATATAGATGGCGGCAATAGACAATGCCATAATGTTTTATTGAAATGATTGTAGTGTAGTAATGCGCAATTCATCTTTAAGCCTCGCCCCATAAAAATCGATGTTGAACTCGGTAAATTCAAATGGCATGAAATTTTCCGGATACATTGGAACTGTAGTGGGAAAGCTATGGTAATTTTTTCAGCCCTATACCATGACATTTTCGAAAGATATTCAACAAACAAAAGTCGAAAATAACTCATTTGACAATTCAAAATTCCCTGTGGGTCTTCATTGTATAAATGTAATTTTTTTTATTTGAAAGAGCATATCAGCATGCAGAGCATGAGAGAACCAAACTGATCTCTCAATGGTTTTGAACTATCTCATACGTGTTTGATCGTATTTTGTTGCTGTTTTGTTCATTTGTCACATCGTTTAATTCTTTACGAGACTAGTAGGAAATAATAAAAGATTATTTCAGTCAACATGATAAAAAAAAACAAAGGTACATCGAATATAGATATGAAAATAGTAATCGATCTATATAAATTTTATAGACTTGTAATAGCACCGTTTTATGAAAACATATAAAATGACGACTATGCGAGATCCAAAAACGCTGTCAATATAAGTACATCACAGCCTTTATGTTGTTGATCTACAGAAAAGATGAATACGAACATCGACCTAAAAAATAGCTAGAGCTCTATCTTAATTTTTTTTTCCGATGTTATCTGAAATAATGCCATAATATGCTCAAGTTATAAAAACTTTTGCAACAACCATTTCACACTGTTTTTTAAAGATCACATTTTAGCGCTGTGCGAAAATTTGATGAATACTAGAAATAGGAGATAATAGAATTTTTTTAAACATATGTTCAGAAGAGTTTTCAACGCCTATTCTAAATAGTTGTTCTTGATTTTTCGGAAGAATCCTATAGCCAATGAAAAATGAAGCAACACTATTTCAGGAAATTTTGCATTATTCTTTATTAAGATTTTAAAACAAAGGAAACTAACATACAATGAACTATTTGATTTCAATCTCAATTTAGATCAAAAGAAGTATTCGATTTCAAACATAAATTGGCGACTAAGGGAACTTATTGAACTATTTACTATTATATATATATTCATTTATACATAATTGTAAAGGTTCCCTAATCTTCCTTCCCCTAGTCCGTCCCATCACCAGAATAAAAAGCAGGGATATGTATATATAATTCTTATATTCCCCAAGTCCCACTATGCAAAAAAAGGGAAACGGATATATACATATATATGTGAACGAATAAATTTAATCGCCCAGTAGACGCACTAGCGAGACAATAGAGGGTATGAAGCGTGTGTATACACGTGTAGAAATGAGTCATTCGAAGTACGTCGTTAAATAAATAAGGATGTCGTTGACTTAGGATGGGTGAGATGTTTGAAATATATTTATGTATAGTATGTCCCTGTGCCTCGGGCGTTCGGTGATAAAGAGACGTTTTTCTTAGTCCGCTAGACCGCTGTCGTTTCAAAAAAAATGAGCGTAATTTTTTTCCAAAATTTAGTTTGAAACGAAAAACTCCATAGACTCGAAATTAACTGCTATTTTTAGCTACTCTTACCAGATATGATAAAACAAACAAAGATTATTTTTTTGTATTTTCATTTGTTCATTTAAATTTAATCTTTGGTTTTACGAGAAAAATCCATTCAGAAATATACGTTTTTTTTTAGTTTTAAGTGCATGTCATTGTGTCGATTGACATCACTCGTAAAAAATCTTAATAGTGTTGCTATGCTTTTAGCAACTTTTTATATTCAAGTGGTTGTAACAGTAAAGAACAATGCACGCTTTTAACCTTCTTGATTTATAAATTTATAAGCAAACATCTTGATTTTTTCTGGTCGAGAAATATTTAGATTCTTATTTTCGGAAATAATACATCTTGTAGAATTCAAGTTTCTTTTTTGTGGTTAGCTATTGAAGTAATTCTTTTTAAGAATATAATTTCTCATTTGTTCTGTTCTCTTTTTTTTTTATTAGAAAAAATATATTTAAAATTGAATAAAATGCCTTGATAGATACAATGATCAAACTGCTAGTCTCTTGTCTACAACATTATTTAAATAACGATCATAAAATCGTGTTTGTGAACCAGGTTTATAGATTTTTGTAATTTCTATTGGTTCTTCCCAATCTTTATCATGTGTCTGTCGAGCTAATGTACCATAATATTCAGTTGGAAAACGATTTGTATTAGTTTTTTGAGGATGATGATGATGATCACGTATAATAGGTGGTAAATAAGAACTTTGATTATAAACAGGTGTTGCTGGCAAATGAAATGATTCTCGTGTTTGTTGAAAATAAGATGATCGTTCGGATTTTTTTGTTGAAGTATCAACAATTTGCAAATCAGGACTATGATTTGAACCGGATGGTGGACGACGTCGAACATGAAGACTTTGATGATGATTATTTTGTTGAGAAGGAATTGAAGGAGAATTATGTGATTGAATATGATTTTGATGATGATGATGATGACAATGTTTAGAATGACGATGTTTACTGTTTTCTTCAATATCAGCATTTTTTTCTGACGTTTTTGTACGATTTTTTGATCGATTTGTCAATGAATTGGATGTTATAATTAAACTATTTGAATTTTGAGGTAATTTACTTGTATGTGATTGCACATTATGATCAGTTGAATCATTTTCAATTTTTAATTTACGACGTTGTTGTGATATTGTACGTTTTGTTGTTTGTTCTCGATGTTCGTCATTATTAGAATTTTCAAAAAGTATATGTTGTTGTTGTTGTTGTTGTTGTTGATAATTATTATCATAACAGTCATGAAATGTTAAATGTGATGATGTTGGCGAATTTTTTTCACTACGATCATGACGTTGTTTATCTTGATTGGATCGATTTATTGATGCACCATGTTGACGAGATTTTCGTGGTTGTTGTTTTGGTTGTATAGATGATGTTATTAATGCAGGTTGATGAACATATTGTGAAGGATCAAGTGATTCATTTGATATTATTTGACCATCGATTGTTTGACGATGATGTATAATCCAATCAGGATTTTTTACTTGATAATAACCCCAATATGGATAATAATTATCAGCGATTTCGTATGGTTTCGTTTCAGATAATGGAGCTAAAGTTCCTTGACCAGGTGTAGCTTTATGCAGACTTTTTTTCTTTTTTCTCTCTTGCTTACGTGGAAGTTGACATTGAGTAGTAATTGGTATTCCCTTTTCTTGTAATTCATTACCATGACATCGAACATTATGAGGTTGTTTTTGTGCGAATGATAATAGTGAAGATGGTGTTGGTGTTGGTGTTGGTAATCGTTTAACAGTTGGACTAGATACTTGATTCATATCACTTGATGATGCAATAGATGATCGTTCTGATATATAAATATCTTGATCATCATCATAATCATCATGAGTAATATGAATCATCGATTTTCCATTTATTTGTTGTGTATCCAAATTTTTTAAATGATCTTTTTTTAAATTATACGTCATGTTTTTCTTTGACTTTTTTTTTGAATAATATATTTATAGGAGAAAAAGGTAGGAATCGACTGATAAAAAAAAGAAGAAAAGAAGAAAAATGAGTTGGTTCTTTTTTTTCTCAATGAGTTCGATTTGTTTTGTTTGAGGCGAGTGCGTTGACAGCAACAGTATGCCTCTGTTGGTGATGTGACTGAAGCACAATTTAGAAATCAGAATAAGCAAACATAAACAGATGTTAAATCAACATGACCATCGTCTAATACTCATAAAAAAAAGGGTCTACTAGTGTGCCGTTAAGAAGAAAAAAAAACAGAACTGATACCATACAATTTCATATCGAAATATTGAAGTTTGATTTTCACTAATTAGATTGACAAGTCATAACTGTTTTCATTACGACGATGATTGGTCAATACTCTTATGTTCAGATATTGTGATTATTATAGAAGGTAGAAAATCTTCATAAGGTTTCTTGAGAACGAAATGAAAAATCGATCCATGAAAAAAGCAATGAATATTTACACATTCAATACAAATGTTTGTTTATATGTTCTTCAGCAGTTTTTTTTTTGTTCCTTATACTATCTTAATTATAATTGAGCAACATATTACTTCTAGAATATAAAATTTCAATGAACTTTCTTTTTAGGCTTTTTTTTTCTGTTGTAATTTAATATTTTGTTCTTTTTTCTTTTGTATTGCTAGATGACATCAATTTCATGACGCTAGTAGATTTAGCATCACAAATAAAATAAACCAGAAATCTTAATCGAAGGAAAGTTTGAATCAATTAAAAGTAATTGATGTCTGGATGTCATATGTATAAATGATATAATACAGATCACTTTGATTACTCAAGATCACGTTTATTCAAATGTGTTAAAATAATAGAAGAAAAATTGAATCTTCACGTGAAAAATAGACGAAGTTGTAAGTATAGCTGATAATCTAGTATAAGATAAACAACCAATAGTAGATAAATAGATTAAGATTTGTTATAGATTTTAAAATGAATTACAGTTCTCATTCTTATAGTTTATCATCGTTTGAATGAACTTAGAACAATCAATTGTTAGTCATCTTTTCATTCTTTTATATTTGGATCATTGCGATATGTTTCACATGCTTCGCAATCATTGAGAATAAACCATGATGAGATGCGAGATTTCAATTATCTTGTATTATGAGTTTGTTCTGTAAATGAATTCTTGGCAAGAATTTCTAGTTTTCGTCATTACAATACTCAACGATAGAGTATTATTATGCTCAGATGATGTTTTAAATGTTATATTAATTAATTCCATTTTGATTCATGTTAAATTATGCATCTTATCGTCTAAAATGTATACAATACGAAATAGGCTTACAATCATAAAATTTCTTGTTTGTTTGAAAAACTGACTTTCAATACTTACATATAATTAGATGGAAAAGTTTTGTTCTTATTCAATGATCAATGTCGATATCTATTCGAACTTTTCGAAAATTTTTATCTCCTGTCAATAAAAAGACTATAACTTGATCTCAGTTGATTGTTACTGACATTAATTACTAGTTACAGTACTATCATGCTCATTGATATGATTAACTTAAAGTTCGATTTCATGGTTTAGGACATCAATTGTCCTCGATAGGCATGTTGGATTTGTTCTAGTTGCCTATATAAATCATATATGAAAAAATCGAAAAGTAAAACAGAATGCATTTTGTCAAACCGAAAAGTTCTGTTTTGCATTCGCAATACAAATGAATCTTGTCAATACCAATGCACTACATATTTCTCGTTATATTCATGTTTGATTTGACGTAGTTACGGTAATAATATATCATTTGTCCTGTTGGCGTAAACTCTGCCACAAATATCCACGACGTTTTGATATGAATCAACTCCAGTTGGTAGTTACTTCTATATAGGGAACGAACATGTTTATTCTAACGAACAAAATGGTACTCAATAGCTCTTATCCAAATATTAGGGGACGTACTCTAGTAAATACTATTTACTATAAAAATGGGGAAAAAACCTAAGAAAGTAATAAATGAGAATATCAGTTTGAGCACATTATAGGAAGAATAAAAAGAGATGTTATTAACTTGATCAGAACCAAATACTGTTCGACGGTCGTTGGTCTTAAGACTAACATCATTAAATTGTTATGTAGTGATCGTCACCAAGATCGGTATATAATGTATCTGATGGATTGAATTGCTTTTTTCCTTTAGCTTTAAAAGATAGTCATCAACTTTGCACAAGAAGCATCACAAGCTCGGATGGAATGGTCGGACGAGTCCATTGAGAGGAAATTGCTATGTGCACCTAGCGGCGAGTAAAGATAAGAAAAACATAAACAGTTCACATTAAGCTTCATAGGTTCTTAAGCTCCATTCTTTTTCCCAAAAATTAAACGTATCGGACAAGACTTGCGAGAAGACAATTTACGTTCTTCTGGATCTTTCGCATAAATATCTATCATGGTAAACTAGTACGTAGAGTATGGGTTTGTGATTGCTCGATATTTCACTTTCAATTGTTTGATTAGTTATATCGACATCGACGACTAGAGTGTTGTCGATAGTGCACTCTGAATAAATAGATATACATGAGTCGAGAACGAGTGGTCCGAAAGAGCATGAGTTGATCCATTTGAGAAAATATTGTCTGCTTTCTCGCCATCTCTATCCAAATCAATATGAAAGTCTTCCAACATAACATAACGATTTGTACTAAATTGAGACAAAATATCGGGATAGCATGTGTAACTGTGGATGTTAACGAAGAGAAGATCAACACGCAAATGTATGCCACACTCACATTCACACCCTTTTAATCCTGATCAATTCAACTAAGGTTGAGCGCTCTTTGTCTGCTGCTGATTTTGCAGTTATAAAACATCGTTTCTCTCTTGATTTTAATACTGTGAGCGACATTTTTGTCTGTCAAATTCATTGAAAATGTTCTTGAACCAAGACCAGATTTTATTTTTCTACGCACTACCACTGTCTGATTCATAAATGTTTAATCAACAGGAAAATCTTCTATTGTAAATGCCTGCATAATGGGAATACCTCGTTATAATGAACTGTGAACTCTTGGATTTTGACTTCTACCAACTAGAACAATCTTTCTACAATGAACATTTCTTTTGTTTTACTCCTATTCTTACATGTTCTCGTACATACGTAAAAATAAAACACTCCTCTCTAGTGAATACTTTTGAGTATTCTCTTAGATGTTCACATAGGACGGTTTTTATTGTAATCATATAAATTTATTTAAGTGACTTGTTGAATTTTCCATGAAGATTAATACTTAATTCTATTCTATTATTATGATGATAATGCCATGGAAAAAAATTAGACAGATCTTAAGAGCTAAGTAGGCGAAGTAGAAGAATTTAGATGACGGACACAAGCAGGTCTGCCTACAAAAAGTCAGCTTGTTCGAACCTCTGACATTTACTTCCTACGAAAGGTGTTTCTGTACTTCCACTGTTAGTATTGCACTTCATATCAAATATTCTTTCAAAATTATGTCTCATAACAATCTATATTTGTGTAACAAAAATTATCTATCTGAGCAGCTACAGCAGCAAGAGCCTTTAACAGTATTGAAACTTTTTTCAGCTGATTCGTTTTTTACAAAGCATTGTTTGAACTCTCAGTAAGAAGACATCTAATTTCTTTGCTGAATTCTGCAAAAATGAACTACATCTTATCTTAGGGTTCAATCTTTAGAATGTTTGCGTTGAGAATGAGCTGCTCAATGAACAAAATGTCACTTTTTTCAAAATATGGTGTACTCTTTCATAAAAAAAATGCATATAAAAAATATCACTTAGTACATAGTAGAACAGTCTTTCGAACGCTTTCTAATAACAGATTCTGTTTTGAAAATTGGATATTCCTGTCGACCAAATCAAAAGATTACTAAAACATTGTGTGTAAAATAGATGCTATTCACTGAATCGCATAATATACCATAAAAGATTTTTTCCTACTATTATTTCAATTTAAAATAGATAGTAATTGGTAAACAATCGAACTATGTTTCTTGTAAAAGTGAAGTTTGGTTTATGTATCATTTTTCTGTTCAAATATTTTCAGAAGAAAAGAATGCTGCACAAATTTTACTACAAGAGATACTCTTAACAGATCATAAGAATCTTCGTATTGATGAACTTATGTACAATGTCGACAGAAAAGGGTGAGATTATTCGATTGGTACGCTCCAAAGTTATGGGCCACCCATGCTGTTCATCCAAAAGGCTTTTTGGCGACGATTGCCCAATTTTTTAGATGCGGTGCACATTTCTAGTATACTCTGTTTTTTCTATTGAAGATTATGTTAATTTTAGACACTTTTTAGTTAATGAGCACCCATGAACAAGTTCATTATATTTATTTTCTCTTCATTAGATCTAATTAATACTAATGATTTATAATCTTGACGTCATGTTGAGAAGGAAAAGCAAATCAATGTTCATATTACTAGTACATACCCAACAACATAAACATTATTCATTTGAATTATTTTGATGAATATAACAATGTTGATCTGTAATAGATATTTTATTCTTGATCTGTGTATGTTTTTAGGTGTCCTTGATAGTTATCATGTATTATCATGATTACTTGGTGATTCTTGTTTTTTATGGAAATACTATTTGGGCATTTATACAAAACAAAAAATTGCGTCGATTATTATTGAATACTCGTTTCATGGCTTTAATAATCATTTATCTTCCAGTAATCTTTTCCATTGAAGTGGTAGTAGCATGTTTATTAGTAAAAATATCCTTTTTTTTGTAATTTGAGATATATATTTTCACGATGGTAATGAATAGGAAATGGTAGTTGTACCATTGAAACATTAAATATCTTTTTACTACATGTTCAAATCTTTATGTATTTATATGAATTTCAATTTTACTAACTAAACATCTTGATGCATAAAAGGATTTACAATTAAAAGAACTTGTATTACTATTCATATTAGTTATATTCTCATTGTATTTTGCATTATTTTACGACTATCAAGTTTGTCTTATTATGATTTTGAAATAGAATCAAAAATTTTGATTGAAAATTTGAAACAAATACTTTTCTTCAATCAGTAAAAAAAAGTTTCATAATCAATTAAATAATAATAAAAATCATTCATGATTACAAGTTATCTTCTAACAATATTATTTGAAATTTTCTTTATACCATTGTTAATAATGAGTCGTTTATAAGAGTAAAACAATACTAAAAACTCCAGAAATATAGAAATTCATTTCAAAAAATTGAAATCTTGTTTTTATCAACTCATTTTTTCTTGTAATCGATTATCATGTACGCAATAATGATATTTAAAAGCGGCTTTATTAACATAGATTTAATTTTTTTGATGTTAACACCAGTATTATCTTCGATTAGAAAAACAAGTCTTGTATGAAATTTATTTATCTATGTGATAGATAATCATAATTTACATACATATAGGTTTAAATAGTTCATCGAAAATGGTACTGTCAAATCAATTTGTTGTTACTATTGTTTAGTTTTATATAGAATGATTGTAAAGTAAACATTCAACTACATTACCATATTATCAATCAATTCTGTACCGAATACGTCAATTTATCCTGAGGCTATAAATTGTTTTTTGTTTGTTTTTTTTATTAAAAATCATTTTACAAAATGAAAAATATGAGTTTCTAAGAAAATTATTTAAATAAGCATTAATAATAATAATCACTTGATTCAAGGTAAAAATAAACAAATAAAAACAAAAATAAGAGAAAATCATACAGATTTCTCATGACCCATAATGTAACGATTTAATTATAGTTTTTTTTTTCTTTGACTATATGAAGTCTTTTGAGAATCAGGCGATTTTTCATGAGCAGAACTGCCATAGCATGTTCTGCTCTTATCAGGTACTTTCATGAACTAGAAAAAATAAAATAAAATAAATTAAATAGAGAAGGATAATTATATGGTGCGAATTGTAAAAAAAAAACGAATATCGAGTTCGATCTCGTTTATGTGCGTGTGTGTTTGTGTATGAGTGATAAATATTGATATTTGTATATATGTAAATGTGTGTATACGAAACAAAAACAAATAATTTGTCCATAAGGTGCAAATATGTGTTATACGTGTATACCAATTTAGTTAGTGACTTATATCATCATGTGCAATTTAGTGCATGACCAAAGGTCGGTGTTTTCTGACTGGTTGTAATGGGTCAAGCCCAATACTTGAATAAACATACGTGTCATGTGTTTTTATAGCTCCTGTATGAATTTTTTCAAATAAACGATTTAATTTTCGATTTAAATCTTCAATTTCTTTTTTTCGTGGATCAATTTCTTCTTGTTCTTTATGTAATAAACGTTTTGGTTTAAGTATACATCGATCAATTATTTGTATAATATCAAAACGATGTATATATCGAAGTGCTTGAATTAAATCTTCAAGTTTTGCACGTGTATGAAAACGTCGCCATTTATTTAATACATCTGTTGCTTGATCCTAAATACAAAAATCAAAAGAAAAATAAATTAATAATAGATATCTAGAAAATAAATTAATTCAAATTGATATTAACTCGATAGACATCACCACGATGATATTTATCATCAATATAATTAATATCTTTTGATACTTCTTCTTTACCACGTAACGGATAAAATGGTAATTGCCAATAAAGTCGACTCCAATCACGTCCTATATATTTTGATGTAAGACGCATTGCTTTTGAAAGATCATCTGGTAGAAAAAAAAATTATTTTTATCATTAATTAAATTAATTTATAGATAAAAATAAATAAATAAAAATTATCTTTAGTTTTGTTAATAATAAAAACAAAAAATATTAGCTACAATCTAATGCTCGAGTTAAGGTTGCACAGTATGTATTTTTCGCATGACAAACGAACATGTAACTTTCTTTCTCGAAAATGATTTTGTTCTTACTCAGAAATAGCTATATATAACTTAGATAAATTATTTTTAAGAAAATAAAGAATTTTTATGATGAAATACATCTAAAAGGAATTCTTGACCACATTTTTTTTAAAGAAAATTTCTTGATTAGAAAATGTCTTGTGTCATATATCATCTGATGTAGTGTTTGAAAAATCTGCTGTATCGTTCAGGAGTGTTTATGCTAACTGTTGTGATATACGAGATAGAATAGAATGTTCTAACATAGTTTGAGCAGATTTGGATTGATACACGTTCGTTTTGCTGAGTTTAATCATTCCGAAAATTAGTTTATAGAAAAATTTTATTTTATTTTTCTCAGAAACCATACATTTAAATTAACAGATTTCTTCGATAATCGATATTAGACGATATACAGGTTCAGAATATCTACTGGATGTATCTACTAGATGGTTTAGTTTTTATCAAAAATTGATTTTCTTATTGATATTAGTGTTTCTAGGCTAATTTTTAAATTTCAGTTGTTCTACTCTACTTAAAATTTGTAAAAAAATTTTTTACGTCATTAGATAGAACATATCTCAAAGTTATATTTATCATTATTTGAATCGATGAAAGGATGATTTTCGTTCTTCAATCTAATAACCGTCTCGATGCATATTGTGAAATGGAAGGAGAGAAGCTGTGCTTCCTCTTCCTTCTAGGCTTAGAAAAATCTGTTGTTAATATTAATTATCCCAGTTTATGTATCAAAACTGAAATTTAAGGATTTATAATGAAGTTATATTGTGATTTACACTTACCATTATAATCTTCACCGGAATTTTTTGATTTAACAGGTAAAGCATAAAAAATTTTTTGTGGTAAATCATCAGTTGCACGACATTTATATATATTTCGTATAACTTGACGACAATTTGTCACACGATCAAATTCATTTTCTTTAAGAATTTTATCTTCTAATGCTAATTGTACATCATGATTAAGTTTTCTATATTCAGTACGCATTGTTAATAATTCTTGTTTACGTTGTTTTAAAAATTCAATACGTCCTTGTAGAGCATCCATTTGTGATTTTAATTTTGGTAATTCTTTTAAAAATTGTTTTACTTCTTGTTGAAATCTTTCAATTGATAAATGATTATCAATATCATCATTTTTATCTTCAGCAGCTTTAAGCATTTTTTTAAGTTGATCTTCATATACTTCGAATGTTAAGCGTTTAGATAAATAATCACGTTCTTTTGTATTTAGACGTTCTTCAAGTTCTTCAAGTTTTTTTTCATTTATTTCATTTTCTTGTTCAGCTTTATTTAATTGTATTCGAAATGAATCAGCCTATTGAATAAAAAAAAAAAATTTTTTTTTTTTTTTGTTAAATCGATTAGTTTCTTTTGAAATACTCGATGCTCAGCTTGACTAAGATGTGCTTTACCCAATTCAAATATTTTTTTTGCTTCAATATATTTTTCATCAAGTACTTTCAAGGACCTAAAAAAAACACAAAGGAATGTTTTATTTCGTTCAATTACTGAATGTTTACGTTTGAATAAATGATGTATATTTTGTATCTTCAATTAACCAAGTTTTCAGAGCAATTATAGCTCGACGAGCTTCAGTATAACATTCAGGTAATGCAAATATATATGAAAGTGATGTACAATCACAACGAACAGCTAATTCTTGACATTCTTGTGATAATGATGATAGAACAATACCTTTTGTATCTTCTACACGTTGTTGCATTTCACGTACTAATTTTAAAGATTTATTCACTTGAAATAGATGTAACCAACGAGCTTTTTCATATGAATAGGCTGTTTCAATGTATTCATCCTATGAAAATAATATTAACATGTAATAAATAAGATGTTAAAAAAAACAAATCAACATGCAATAATAAATTATTATTATTATTATTATATCTGAACATTTCTAGAGACAAAAAAAAAAGAAAGAATAAGAATATTCATGCACATGCAAAATATACTTTGATTCTTCGACTATAATATTTCCATAGAAGATCCTAAAAATTCTTTTAATTTAAATAAATATTATTTTTTTGTATATTATTATAAAAACATTAGAAATCTCATTAAAAATTCAGTAAGATGTCGTTTGAACTTTTTGAATAAAAAAACAAAAAAAGTCAAGATTGATTTACCGATTCAGCATCGTTTCTATGCATGAAATTCATGTCGTAGAAGAGAAATTTTTATATGAAAACTAAACATCAAAAATGTTATTTGTGGCAAAGATCTGTTTATTTTTGGTTTCTAAATAGTAACTGTTTTTATATATTACGATTGAGTTTGCCTATTTTTTTTCTTTCATATTAAGATATTGATCTATTAGTTAGAGATCAAAATAATCAAGAAAATTATCATAAAATTGAAACAAGAAGTTCATTTTTCTATGGTCTACTATCAAAATGTGAATTCAATATTAATAAAATAGTAAGAGTTGTTCATATTTCAGCATGCTCCATTCTATGATTGGTTGTTGCTAAAAGTATTATGATGTTCGTATAATTGCATGATTAAGGTTTCTCTCAAAATTCATAAAGGTGCTACTTTTTTGCATATGAAAATTTATTACTTCATGTTTTTACCTTTCTTATAATGACAAGCGACTCAAACAAAAAAAATATATATATATATATAATCCTTCACGTCTTCTATGTGAATCATATCCGATCCAGGGAATTTTATAGCTTGTCAATGTAAATGCAGATTGAAATTCAAAAGTATATCTATCTATCTAT
>CAJNOL010002584.1:9408-35791 GCA_905250125.1 Rotaria sordida | reverse complement strand
GATCCAAGCATCAAATCGAGCCAAAAAGGTGTTCATTCGATAGAGCTCGTCGAGTTCTATCGATCTATGTGATTTTCAGCTTTTGGTCCCAGCTGAGGACGAATCCAGCTCGGGTTTACCAGAAAAACCAGGTTTTCGGGGAATATTGGGATTTTAAGGGGGGTGGAAGCATACAAAATACCTTAAAAGGTATCCATTGGATAGAGCTCGTCGAGTTCTATCGATCTATGTGATGTTCAGCTTTTGGTCCCAGCTGAGGACGGATCGAGCTAGTGATTACCTGAAAAAACCCGGTTTTCGGGGGAACATTGGGATTTTAACGGGGGTGGAAGCATATAAAATGCCTTGAAAGGTGTCCATTGGATAGAGCTGGTCGAGTTCTATCGATCTATGTGATTTTCTGCTTTTGGTCCCAGCTGAGGACGAATCCAGCTCGTGTTTACCTGAAAAGCCAGGTTTTCGGCGGAATATTGGGATTTTAACGGGGGTGGAAGCATTTAAAATACCTTAAAAGGTGTCCGTTGGATAGAGCTGGTCGAGTTCTATCGATCTATGTGGTTTTTAGCTTTTGGTCCCAGCTGAGGGCGAATCCAGCTCTGGTGTACCTGAAAAAAGCAGGTTTTAGGGGGTGGATTTGCGTTTTAATGGGGATGGAAGCATTTAAAATGCCTTGAAAGGCATCCATTGGATAGAGCTCGACGAGTTCTATCGATCTATATCATTTTCAGCTTTTGGTCCCAGCTGAGGACGAATTCCGCTGCACTTTACGACAGATATCTAATTTTTTGCTGTTTTTTTAGCAGTATTTTTAGTTTTTCTCCCGCTTGGAATGTGTTTGGAGAAAAGGTAAATAGTGCATTCGATAGAGCTCGTTGAGCTCTATCTTGGTCTATAGAGTTTGGCTTTTGGTCCCAACTGTGAGCGAATCCAGTTGCAGAATACTCGAATCCAGGCCCAAGCTATCCTACGTGCAACGATATAGATCTTCAAAAACATACATGAGAACGAGAGAAGAACAGTATAGACGAACGAATATTTCCAATTGTTCAGTAAATATTAAAACGTATCAAGTATTTAATTGAACATGTTTTAATTTTTTTTCATTAGTCTAATTTTTCGTTTAACGTATATATAGTATTGACAGAGCGACAGGTAATATACTTCAAGAATGGTTGCACATCCATATGTTGATTCTTGTAATGTCTACTTCAGTTGTTATTTTGCATAGAGAAGTATATTGATGGAACTTTTGTTTTCGTTAAGTTGTTCTCAAGTTTCATTTGATAATATGTTCAAAATGATGATTAAAGAGCCAGATACATCCGTCTAATGAACGAATAGTCAAAAGTTTTAGTCTTACATTTTTTTTTCTACGAATGCAATGCAACATTTATAATTTTATTCTGATTAAATTTTTATTATCGTTTTCATATGTCCAATAATTAATATATCTGTTTATATACATTCAATCATTAGAACATTGTTTTCTGTTCTTTTTTTTTGTTTCACTGTTCCATTTTCTCTGCATCTAAATTAGTTTTAACTATATAGGTATATATATGTTGGAATTTACTTTAAAACTGAAAAGACAACTAGTTGACTGTTCAATTTAAAAAGCAAGTAGTTGACTCTTAAGTTTTAGAGTAAGCTAGTTGTCTTTTAAAAGCAACTGAATTTTAAAGTCAACTCCGACGTATATGTTTAGTTTTCTTTGCTCTTTTCCAATCAGTCAAACAAAAGAGTTTTCTATATAATTGGTAGTCGTTTCATGATTAAATGAATAAGTCAAATATCTTTCTTTATTGTCTCGAAAATGAATGTTCGCTCATATTATTATGAGACTTTTGCATCTATTTAAAGAAAGTAAGTTAGTGATTTTGTTTCAATTATCACATATCACTCTATCATGGTACACTGTAGATTAGAAAATAATTTATAGAGAATAAACAATGATTTTCTAGGAATGTCCATATGAACTCACCGACAAATTTTTGCTTTCCTGAAAATACGATTTTCAAGAAGATAGGTATAAGAAATTCGATTTTCTAATTAGAAAATCAACTTCTATTTTACAATTTGAGCGTTTTCTAGAAAATAGAAGATGTACTACAAATTTCTATTTTCAATACTGACGACGAAGCCAAGCCATTGGATCCTATCGGATGGTCTTAATGTCGACAGGATCCTGTCAGAAGTCAATGGAAACCTAGTGACCTGGATTCCAGTATAAAATCAAACTGAATACGACTAACTTCTGACTAGACGCTATCGGTTTTCATCGGGCTCTGACAAAATCCGATGAAATCCGGATTGGAATCTGGGTCACTGGATTTTTCGACCTAGGTAGTAATGTTATCTTTTGAACAAAATGAGCTCGTAATAATGATAATCATAATCCTACAAATACAAACAATATAATCATTATTATTGAAAATAATAATACAATCATACTCATTGAAAATGAGGGTGTGGGTGGGTGAGTCTTGTCACCCACATTCACACCCACACCCTCAATGGGATTTCATAAGACTTATTGTTACAAACTGAAGATACGTGCCATGTATTTTCTTCTTTATCCATTAGCCCGTTTCAATGCAATACCTCGACGATTGATATGAAAACGATTTCCTTATAATTCAACATATTTTCTTTTCAAGGTTTTTCTTTTTCTGATGTTTCTTCTCTTCGATACGTGTCTTTCGATTTTTCTTTCTATATTCTTTTTTGGACATTCTCAGACGGAGAACTGCGGGTCGGTTCTCGCAGAAAAACATCAGAAATCAACGAAATACTGCCTCCATGTTCCTTTGATTTCCGATGTTTTCCTGCGGGAATCGGCGGCTTTTCAATGTCTTTCCTGCCGGTTCCTGTAGTATTCGATAACCGAAACGATTGACCTGGGTTTTTTCTTTCGACTTATTTCTTTTCTTTTTTTTCTATCATATCCTCGTTCACACCCGCACTTGGTGTTGAATTGCTTGTTGTTATGAACAAATAGCTTGAACAAGACATCTCCGTTTAAGTCATTTGACAATAAAAATCGTTCTAACGATAAGACATTTTTTCTCCAACTGTCTCGAAATATAACGGGTGAACTATAAAGAATGAGAGTCCTACTAGTTTTTCAATAGCTTTTCTATTTCTCATCGAATCGAATTGAAATTTTTTCAAAAGATTCAGCATTTAATGCGCAAGAAAACTCTACATAAACATATTCCATTTATTTTAAAGGAAAAGCGTTAGTGAGGCATTATTATGAGCACGCTACTTCAACACATTTCAAAGGCACTACCAAGAAACAGACTAGAATTAAGTATCCTTCTTGAATCTGTTTGAATTTGCATAGTTTTGTACAGAACTTCTATTCACATGATTTGGCGTTTAAAACTCTGCAAGTCCAAAAGTAACTTGCTTTTACTGTGATAAAGGAAGGTAATATCACTCTTCAGTGCTTCGGTGAATGCGTCGTATAGACATCGGACTCTGATTTTCTATTTTGAAGTGCTTTCATGGAAGCTTTCTGTGGAAGTTTGAATGAATTCTATTCTTCATTTAGTAGAACTTCAGAAACTCTTTCCTATATGTTGAAGAATGTGGGTGTGGGTGTAAGTGTGCTAGCAGTATTTTCTTCAAACCTACACTCACACTTCAGTTTAGACGTGATCAATTTACTTTTACGAGAATTAAATAAGTCCAAAAATAAATTTAACTCTTTCCGATCTGAGAGTTTAAAATTATTTTAAATTTAACTTGTTGAAATATATAAGTGAATTGAAAATTAATTTAACTTTTCCAAATTTAAATCTATTGTTAACTTAAAATTTAAGAAATTTAAAGATAAAGTAAAATAACAACGAATAGCCACCCTAACTTCAGTGAACGTTGAGTTCTCTCTTGTAAAAACCTATTTTTTCTACAAGAAATATAATTATAATAGTACCACTCTGAGTCGGGCCGGGTCATCAGAAAGTGGCCGGATTCCAAGGGTTGAAAAAAACCAAAAAGGTTAAAAATCTCGCATATTTTACGTGAGAGAGTATGCTTGACATTCAATATTTTAGCTGATCGATTGTCAACTTATATTTCGAAATGCAGTGTCACGTAGTAAAGCTGAAAATAACCCTTTCGAGTTTCATGAACACACGGAAAAGTCGATCAGCTAAAATTATTAAAAGACAAGCATACACTTTCATATAAGATATATGTGATTTTTAATCTTTCTGATATCCTACATATTTTGTATTGGAAAAAGAATCAGAATTTCTTGGTTTTTCTTTTTTTGCTATATTCATATTCTTACAGAGCTTGCCACATTCTGTCGAATCATATTAAAATACAAAGGTCGAAACATTTGGGACACTCTTTACAATTTTCTAGGAATATTTGTAAGAGAAATTCAGATGTGGTTTTCTAACTAGATTATGAAAACTTAAATTCTGTGTTCTCGAATGTTACACTTCCAAGAAAATAAAAAAACATCAAGAAATTGTCATAGACATTCCTATTGACATTCCTTCATCTATTACCAATCTCTACTTAATTTTAATGTTTCGATAGGTGTGTTCGATAAAATTAGCTGCAATCTAGTAAATCTTTCAATCATAAAAATAAAACGAAACAAATTTTGTCGCTCGTTTTTTTAATCTATAACTAGATATTTTCAACAAAATTTGATCGATCAGTGTATCTCTAACCTATACAATACGCAAGTTTCCTATTCACTCAAACATTTTAAGTAAAAAAAAGTATATATCAGAATATTTTTTTACTCAATAGAATGAAATAAACTTATAGAAATATTCTCAAAAATTGTGAAACTATGTTTAAAAATACGTTTCTTAAATCTTACTCTTTCACATAAGAATTAATTTGCTAAAGTAAACAGAAAATGCAACATAGTTTGAAATCGTAGCAATCCACTATTCAATATTAGCACTGGCATTTTTTCCATTTAAGAGGAACATATCAGATGTATCGAGAGACTTGTTTTCATTTTTGTTTTAGTTCTATATCTCGGTCATTTTAGAAGATAAGAAAAAATTTCCTTTATAAACAATATGGAGCAAAAAAAATATTTTTCTTGAATTTTCTCGTTTCAAATTTTCGAAACCTTTTCGACAAGAGAATTAACGCTAGTTAGTCGAAGAATTCTAAATCATCACCGATTGACTTCAGTTTGGGGTAAATGTACAATTTTAATGAATTTCAAGTTTGACAGTAAATTTAAAGGTTCTCATCGATTTTTAATTCAATTGCCATGATTCTTTCACTAATATTTAGTCGAATGATTTCTCTACAACACTATTCTAGTTTCATCCATAAGGGCTTCAAATGTGTCTTACTTCGTAATGAATGAACGATTGACTCTTGTGTAGAACTCAATCAAAAACTCATGATTTTTATTGGATCTTAGCTATTGGTTTGTTTATCATTTTGTGAAGAAAAATATTTGTGAATCGTTTTCCGTTGAATGAAAGGAATTAAAAATGATACTCTTTCAATTAAAATACCGGCATTAAGTTTGTCTTCTTTTTTTGAAACTGCTTTGAGTCTTCTTGCATGATTACATATGAAAATGTGTTGATGAGTATGATTCACTATGTCGGTAATCATATTATATTACCATAAAACATAAAAGTTAGCTGTAACATCATATGAATATCGTACGACTTACAAATAGAACATCATAGTAGAATCAAAGCAACTTTTTATTCAAATTTTATAACAATTTGTTAAGAAATTGTTTTTTTCTGCGATAGAACATAAAGTGTTCTTCTAATGTACACTCTCGCTTAATTAGTAACGTTAAAGATAATTGCTAAAAAGAAGAGAAACAATACATGCTTAGTATTTTAAAACATATACTTTATTGATGTTGATTCAGTGAAAGATGAAGACGCAACAAATAAACTATTTTGAGTTCATTCGAAATAAATAGAAATGTCAAGCTTGAAACTTGAATTCAACTAAGTCTTCAAGTTTCAAGTTTGATATAGTATATGGAATAATGAGAGTATAAAGAATTCTCTCATTCATTAATAAAATATTGAAACTCGATATTTTTTTTTCCATTGTAAAGTTGAGTTTTTATTTAATTATTCAAGAAAGACTATACACACGCTGAACTATACTTTATTCTTGTTTTGTAATTTTTATTGCAAGAAATACAGAATACAACAGAAAATTGATTATGTTTCTTTTTTGTGATCATTTTGCAAATGATGAAACTAACTGAATTAAATAGAATCTATTGATTTATGTAAGAGTACATAAATATTCTCTGTTAGTGTGACTACATAATTGCACATTGACCGTAATGAGCGAGAAATCGTAGTATTTTTTTGTCTACATTCATTGATTTCACTCAAAAAAAAAACAAGAAAAGTAACTTTAATAATATAATTTTAATGATTGAAATATTCTAAAATAAAGAAAAACGATATTTATCTGAATATAGACAGATAGAAAAGCTTTTCTTTTAAACTTAACATTGAAACTATTATTGAAAATGAATTGTACTTAATTGGTAACTTCATTAAATGAGAACAATATTAGCAGAAATTTGATACGAAGTTCTTTGAAAGAATTAATCTAAATTCGAATTCAATCATCTCATATTCTGATGAAATATGATCTCGAAAATTTAGATACATTTGCTTTTGTTAACTTTTTTCTGGAACTTTTTACAAATATGGTAACCCGATACTTTAACATCGATTAGTCTCGTCCTATATGAAATTATATATTTAGATCATTGTTTGTTAGAAAATGAATTTTGACTATCTGTATATCAGAAAAACTTGTGTTTTTGTTTTTTCATAGTATATCATGAAATCTTACTATATTCTCTTGAGCTTATACTTGCTAATGTGCATAACTCATAAATGATACATAAAAACGTATTATATGTTTATAGCTTATAATCAGCATTGTTGAAAAATAAAATTTTATCTTACCTTTAACAGTACACTTTAAATGAACTCAGATAGAGGGTTTCCCTTTCACAATGAGAAATCTAGAATAACAATGGTTAGAGCGCTAGCATAAAAAAATATCTTATGCGATCAAGTGAAAAATTGAATTAGCAAGAAAGCTGTGCATGAACTCATGCGAAAAAATTATAGCATTGAAAACTTAGATAGTTAAATATTTGCTTACGTTAAGGGGTGTAATACGAAAATAAGATGTGCGTAATGCAATAGTTCTATGCATGGATGAAAAGAGGGCGTGGCTGTTGATATGTATCTTTCCTTTTGTCGCCAGTATACTCACATCCCACACTCACACCCTACATGTAAAGAGATCTCTTCTTATAGAAAATTTTTTATTATTGAAGAACGAGTTTCGATGACAACCATTTCGTAGGAAATGAATGTATTGCATTTAAAAATTATCAGTTGCAACTATTTTGAAAAGAATTTTTTTAAATAAATCTTTTGTCCGTTCGGCTCAGGTTAAATTTAAGAATTAAAAATGAAATCAGCTCATCTCTGAATGATGTAATATGAGGATGTGGCAAATAAATTGAGTTGGTGTTGATGAGTAGACTTTTATTCCTTTACAAATTAGTAATCTTTATTTTTCATACTTTTTTTTTGTTTTATGCTTGAAATAGTTTCTGATTGAATCATATAAAGTTATCTTTTCGATAAAACGTTTTTCAGTCAAGTGACCTCAACGTGTAACTGAGAATTCTGTAAGTTGGATTTTATTACGAAAGAAAACATATTTTCTACAATTAACGATTTCTAAGACAACTTTATGAATGATTTTAGGGGAGAAAAACAATCAAGGATAAATCGAATAGATTAAATTTCCACTACTCATCACTCCATAATATAGTCCGTCCAAAAATTCCGTGTGTGCGGCTGTTTTTTGAATAACTCAAGAAAGCAAACAGCTAGAGACTTGCGGTTTTCACCAATCGAAAGAGGAGGAGTTAGGACGTCCTTTTCTCTGATAATGTGTCAGACGAAATTCTTTTAAAACTAATCATCTTTGAAAAATATAGAAAAGAATGCATGAAAGTGACATACAATACACATGAAGTTTCAATTATGACCTTTGATTTAGATAGAGGGACTTCAGATCTATAATTCAAAACATAATAGACTTTCTTACGTTTCATTACATTTTCATCGAAGTATCCAGCTGTTTTGACAAAAAATGCAAAACGTAGTAAAACATCAGCAAAATTCCCTATTATTTGTGTATGTAAATACATGATTTCATTTGGTCAATATTAGAATGCAATAAGAGAGTCATTTGCGTTGCATCTTGAACTATAGATCTGAAGTCCCTCTATCTAAATCAAAGGTCATAATTGAAACTTCATGCGTATTGTATGTTACTTTCATGCATTCTTTTCTATATTTTTCAAAGATGATTAGTTTTAAAAGAATTTCGTCTGACACATTATCAGAGAAAAAGATGTCCTAGCTCCTCCTCTTTCGATTGGGGAAAACCGCAAGTCTCTAGCTGTTTATCTTCTCGATTTATTCAAAAAACAGTCGCACGCACGAAATTTTTGGACAGACTATAGTATCATAACTGGTCATTTTGATAAGTTTTAAAATGTTATCCGATAACATCAATAATAATAATCTTTACATTATCAAAAAAGAAACTAAATGATGATATAACAATGAAATGAAACTTTTATGTTTCAACTACAGATATGTAACGAAAATAATTCCAAAGAATTCAAATTAAAACCAAGAGTCTCAGTAAACTGAGAATATTAAGTGTAGCTGACTTATATTTGATATTCTAAAATTAGTAAAAATAAAATCAAGTAATTGTAGGATATTTAAAAAGAAAAGAAATATAAAATACTAGAAAACTGACTCAATCAGTAAAAATAACGATTCAAAATAAAATTAACTAGGTCGTTTTTTTTAAACAAGAAATAGTATATATAAGAATATTCTGTGTTCATCAAGGTGCAATAAACTCCCAGTAATAGCCTCACAAATAGAGAAGCAATATTTACAGATTGGTTTCTCAAATCTTATTCTTTTTTTACATGAGAATTCATTTGTTTAAGTAAACAGAAAATGAAACATGGTTCAACTTCATTGCAATGAATCGTTCATTACTAGTAGAGATATTTTTTGCCGTCTGAGAAATTCAGGATACATTCCGTTAACGGGAGAAATACAATATTTATGCGCTTCTAAATTTCAAAAAACGAAAAAGACAATAGAGACATGTATAGTGAATTAACAGACCTTTTTTCATTTTCACATTTTTAGTTTTACACTTCCGTCATTTTAGAAGATAAAAACATTTTCAGAAACAATTTAGAGTAAACTTTGTTCTTGAACTTTCTATTTTCAGATTTTCAAAATCTTGTCGGGAGTAGACACTATACTAGCTTTTCCAGGAATTCCGAAAGCGTTGTCGACTAGTTCCTGTTCGGAGCAAATATGTAATTGTAACAAATTTCAGTTTTGATAGTAAAATTAAACTTTCTCATCCATTTTTACTCCAATTCCAATTATGCTTTGACAGATCTTTATCATGAAAACAACACGAAAGAAAAATTTATCGATTTACGTTACATGAAGTGAATCGAGAGTGACATGTACGTAAGTGAGGGTGTGGGTGAGTGTAGGTGTGAATTCAGGTCAGACTCATATCCATTCACACCCACATCCTCTTTCCAATATGTTTTTTGGAAAGAAAAGCTACTCGTTATATAAAAATAATAAATAGTTGACATGAACGTTGTCGATTGTCTGTCATGAAATAGGCATTTTACTTTATCAACATTTTGCTTTTAGAAAGTTTTTAGTTATCAAAATGTAATCAGTATTTTGATTTTTCTGTTTGTATGACTTCAATTCTATTGAGCAATTATTGAAAGAGAAGTAACTCAATTTATAAGATCTCTCAAAAAAAGTTGTCTATTATTGTATGAAGAACGAAAAAAAAAATCATTCATAAATTGAGGATTATTTACTTTCAGGTTTATCTCAAATAATCTATATGTGGTGTATGTATCAATCGTTTCTCGTTCTTATTGAGAGGTACGCGTAGCTTATAATATAATTAGTTTTTTTGGTTGATTGAAACTTCAACAAACTTCTCTTAACGAAACATGATTTCTATTATAATCAAGGAAATCCTATATAAGATCTTTCTTTCAAATTTTCACATATTCCTCTGCTTTCATAAGGTGATGGTACAAAAGCAGATAAAAAATGTCAAACATCATTATTCATTATTTCATGTAGAAAGATAATGAGTTACTATTTTATAAGTTTTCTCATGAGAAAAATATAAAAGACTAGGATGGGTGTGGGTGTGCGTGTTAGCATAGGTCATCTCTTAACCCACACCCAACCTATATGAAAGAAACAAAACTGTAAGTACAAGTGCAGATGTAACTTAAAGTAGATCTTTGGTTAGCTTTCGGTATGAACGTTGATACATTTCTGTCTTGTATACACAAAAGCGCAGACAGTCATCTACACCCGGATGTTTGTAAAAAGAAATCAGACAAATGTTTGACTTACTGTTTTTATTTTATCTGCATCTGCCTTTGTAATATACTTTCAAATCTCTATATGTGCTGTTATGCTAGCAATCTAGATAACAAAGAAATCGAAATTTCGATTAGAATTACGATCCTAACGTTTTATAGGACATGATGGTTTCAAATTTATGCATCTTATCTTTACCTATATCGACATCCCCATCCTATATTGTTTAGATTCAAAGGAACCAATGATTCAGGACAGTCTTCTGCTAGATTTTTATCCATTTTAGACAATAAGAATTCCAATAGTCTCATAGAAAATGTCAACAGTTTAGTCTATTTGAAATGATTTTCTCGGATTACAAACATAAATGAAATAATTTTGGTGTTAGTCATTATCGGCTATCAACTTAGACTCTTAAAAATTGGGTTTATTTGAATTCAATATATTGATAGAAGTTACAAGTTCTTGACTAATAAAATACTTAAGAGACTCATAATCACGCCAAAGTCGGAGAGAAATGTAGAATGTATACAACTTTATAAAGAACTTTGGAAAGGAAATGAAAAAAGAGAGCGCATTTGATAGTAATTAAGGAGGATATAGATGTGAGTAAGTGTAAAAAACAGACAATTTTCGCAGCCTACATCCACACCCTTATATGATACATATGCACAAAATAATTCAAAAAACATCTGAATACTGATTAGTATATATATACATATATGATTAAGACAAAAATTAGGTAATTATCTAAAATTATTTAATCAATATAGAGAATTCGGTTATAACGAAAGCTTGAGAAAGAGAAAAGAATACTTACTTTTGTTTGAATGATTTTTTTTGACAAGAATTGCATTCTAAGATAATTTGATCAGCTTGCAGATTCAAGATCGAACTGTTCTAGAAAATCACCACTTTCGTCAAAAACTAGTCGAATTCAATCAAATTTCTTGTCAAAAGATATTGTCTTGGATCATTTTAAATCTATTAATTGTATTGTGTCGGACTTACTGAAATCTTTGTTCGTAAAAAAGATTCGACGATATACAGATGAGAGTCAAGTGAATCTTTTTGATACATGTTCATTATTGCTTGTAGATTCTTAAACTTTTTGAATTTTCAGACGCTGGTTGCATGTGTGAGTAGAAAAAGGCTCATCCACATTCAACTAAGAAAACATTTAACATCATTTTATAGCATGATGAAAACATCTTCATTTATTTCTCATAAAAAAGAAATGTTACCATAAATAAACATACTACTTTGATCATTATACCCAAGAAATCGAATAAATATGTTAAATTCATCCCTGACTGCAGTCACTTAGTAATCCATGACAAAAAAAATCAATACAAAAAATATTTATTTAAAAGATTATTCACATTACTTCGTAAACTTTTCTTTCATTACGCTCCGCTATTAATTTGACAACTTTCTTATTAGTTGACAGTATGTTGAACATAGTAGAAAATGAGAGGAGGCAAGACAGATACGTCCATTAAAGCCATTTTTTATTCATTTGTTTCCTTTCATTGCATGACTTTCCTTTATCCTTAAATTTCAATATATTTCGATGCATTTTAATTTTATAGAAAAAAAAATAATATCAAGTGTTTGAAATATATCCAATTTTGAAAATTTCTTTTTTTTTTTTTATAAAAAATAGCTGCTTTTCTAATGCGATTTTTACTCATGAGAATTCACTAATGACCGTGATGAATATTCTAAGAATAAAAAAGATTCATTCATTAATTTAAAAATCAAAACCTACTTAAAAATTAATTCTTAATATTCCATAGATATTAGTTTTCGAATAAAATATTTAAAAAAAGCTAATTTTTAAATTAGATATAATACTCTAAGTCAAAGAACATTTGTTTAAAAACAATTAGTATAGATTTAAATAAATCAAGTCGAGCTATAAGGCATCATCTACCAATGAAGTTAAATGTAAGTGTAAATTTTTTTCTTCTCTTTCGATTTTATTGCTGTATTCAAATTCGTTCATAAATATATTAGTTATAGTAACTATAAAATTGATCAATCTGATTAAATATCGTCGGCAATGAAGAGAATACTATATAGTTCTGTCTATCTTCGCTTCAAGGAAGAAAATGTTCAATCTTTGATTGCTTTCATTTCTTTTACGATATGAGAAAATAATTTCAAGTTAAGGTATAAATGCCACCATTAATCTATGTAAATTAAAAGACGATATGCATATCCTACACTCACAACTATAACGTTGTAAAGTCGTCGCAAACTCTTAAACTATAAACTTCAAAACAAAAACGACATTCAAACATGGGCTATAAATTATGATAAAACTTCTGTAAACTCTTGTATTAGATTTAATCAAAATTTTCTTGAACTCAACCGCAAATCGATGAATATTGCTCAAACATCATGAGTATCACTTTATCAATATAAAAAAGAAGCTAAATGTCAAATCTATTTCATTCGAAATCTTTGTTTAATTTTTACTTTATATTCTGTAATGTGTAGAGCGTTTTTAGAATTTCATCAATTCATAATATTATTATTTTTATGAAAGTCTTGTTACTAAAATAGTATTCATAGATCATATTCATAAAAGAAATATTGTCAACAATTGTTTTGAAGTATTTACAACTGACTTTAACAATGAATTTTGACCTTACGTGAGCTATCAATAGTAATAGGTTCATTACCGTAGCAGACAATAACCGATATATAACCTTTTCGATTAATTCACACTAGTGTCGCTTGGTCTCGTATTTATAATACAGATACATGTCTTGTTACTCAGTATACTCTCAGAGTTTTAGTTATAAAGAGCAAGAATTTGTTGATAAAACTGCAATATTCATTTTTCATGACTCTTGTAAGTTTAGATTTTTTTTCTTAAAGTCAGCTGTAAATACACTAAAGCAAGTTTTGATAATCATGGATAAAAATGTCAGCCAACTATATCAAGAAGTATGTTAGATATTTGACTAGTTACTAGAGACAAAAGCACTATGTATAACCTTAAATTTCATTTGGACGAATTCTGCCTATACTGAACTGAGTAGATTGCATATCTTATAAACATTTTAAGAAATCTGACAATATCTCTTTTTTTTTTTACTTGAGGTCATTTTTGAGATTTTTCTGCTTCAAATTAATACACTTGACAAAATAAATATCTGCTCATAGAGTATTTTCATAACTTCTAGAATTTTTAGCGAGAAAAAAATGATATTTTTTTTTGCGATATTAGAAATTATTTACTATTATATTATTATGATAATAGTAGATTCGAATGTCATTCAGAAAATCATCGAAAAACAAACTAAATATATTTATATCATGTAGGTTAAGAAATTCTACGAAAGAATTTATAAGTTATATTATATCAATTCGATATTATTGTTCTGATTTTCATTATTGCTTTAACAAATATGTTTAAGTATGATAATAATTTCTTTTCGTTACTAAGAAAACAGATCCAAAAACAATTTAGAATTCGGAAAAAATCAAAAAAATTTGTTTTTGATAAAACTATAACGAGTATTCATCATTTTAATGAAACTACTTAATGTATTAAGATGATATTGTATCACAAGTATCAAACATGGCTGATGAATGATAGTTTATGCTTAATTGAAAAAAGGATTGACTTTTATAAAAAAAAAAGTTATACAATTAAAAGAGCAGCTCAGAGACAAATCCTAATTAATGTATTATAGAGATCGTTTTTCAACCTCCATGATTAAAAACTAAAGTGCACATGACTTTAAGCGTCTTGATATTTCATTTCATCATTTTTTTTTCTTCTTTCGAACATCCTATATCATACGAAAATGAGCTGAATATCGCTGAAAGAATCGTAAGATTTCCTTTTCAAATTCGAATACTAAACTAGAACATAGAAATCTCCTTAGAATTTCACGTTAAGCAGTTTTCTCTTCCTCGACATCGAAAGCATTTCCTTACGATGTGCTTTTTTTTAAAGACTACGTCACAGAAATACTGTCTCATTTATAGTACTTTCTCGTATATGAGAGACAAAAATCTCTTCGATAATGACGGTCTCTTTTCTGTTTCGTTCATTGTAGTAATTTCTAATATTCCAAAGAAGTTGTCCTGGGTACTGATTAGGATCGACATTTGTGTACTAAACAGAGATGAACAACTACACTCTGTCTTCCTCCAACTCCATATAACTCCAGTCCTATTTTCTAAAATCTTACTCCAACTCCAATTTAACTTCAATTCGAGTCGGATTTTACAAAACTGAACTTCTGCCAAAACACTCTTAAATACACATAAGTTTGTGAACATAATTAAATCTACGATTGATATAAATTAGTAGCATATTAACTTATTATTTTATAAACTTTCTCATAAAATTCAAAGATAGGCACCTCCATTCTGTCCTGTTCCTACTCCATTTTCACTCTGATGAGAAAAAGCATCAACTTGGGAGTTAGAATTGCCCATCTCTGGTATCAAACATTCCAAAATACTTACTCTTCAAATCCTCATGAATATATCCATAAAATGCGAGCTTACAGAAGGGTTCTCAGAACAAGTACTACATAAGAATTATAGCATGATCCTCATAGAAAATACTCATTATTTTTAGATTTTCAGATTTTGACAGAGTATCTTATTTAGTCATCAAGATTCTCTTCGGGGATCCTTATACAATGGTCTCAAGATGGTTTTCATCAAAAGTTAATAATAGCATTTTAGAACACTTTCTGCCTATCCCTTTATGACCGCCTTTTTCAAAGTCCATAAAATCCATAGATCCAAATGTTTGTCACTGGAGAGCTCCGTTCGGATTGGCATCCATCCTTTCAGCATTTGCAAAAGAAGAAGTCCCTTCAGATTACATAGATTCGCGTGGAATCCTCTCAACTTTGTTCAGTTTCGACTGTATCCAAGTCTTCTCATGATCTTACTCAGAGTACATCACGGTTGTTCTTCCAACAGCTTGACATAACTTACCAAAAGTCTTATAAAATTTCACCGGCATTCTCTATGCAAATACTTAGGAGATTCTTCGGCAGATCTACATTCATCATACAGAAAAAGATAGGGATTAGATTTGATATTTTGTTGTTCAACGATTCGATATTCTTCTTACAAGATGCAGATAGAATCTTCTCTGATGTTCATATAAATGATCCTTTGCTAAAAAGATTCTGACTTATTGCAATTCTGAATAAAATCCTCAGATCTCTATGTTTTTCTATCAAAAACTTACATGGAATTAGCATTACTCTTTCTTCGAGGATCTCCTTACAGTAATCTTCAGGTGTTGTTTTTAGGGTCAAAAAGATCTTGGCAAAAACTAAAAGTGACATAGATGTAAGAATCGTTACCAAATCCTTTTTTCTCATAAGAAACTAGGAAAAGACTTGTGAATTTTTATCTGTAGAATGAGCATTCTCAAAGATGAATGTCGTATTTGTAGCGCTTACTCCTACGAGAGACGTAATCCCTTCGACAACGACGATTCCTTTTCTTTTTTGTTCATTGTAGTAATTCCTAATATTCCAGTTGATGCCCGTTGGGCACAGAATGGGGTAATCGTTGCTGGAAGCCATGCAAACGGCAATGCCATCAATCAACTCTACGGGCCTCGTGGTCTCTTCGTTGATGATGATCAGACGATGGTCATCGCTGACTTCTACAATCATCGTATCATCCAATGGAAGATGGGTGATACGAACGGACAAGTAGTCGCTGGTGGCCATGGCGAAGGAAATCGGTTGGACCAATTGAATGGTCCAACCGATGTGTTGATCGACAAAGAGACGGATAGTCTCATTATTTGTGATTGGCAGAATCGACGAGTCGTTCGATGGTCTCGTCGTAGTGGTACAACACAAGGAGAAATCCTCATCGACAACATCAGTTGTGCAGGATTGGACATGGATGATCAGAGATATCTCTACATCTCTGTCGCCGAAAAAGATGAAGTAAGACGATATCAAATAGGAGACAAGAATGGAACTCTAGTGGCTGGTGGCAATGGCAAAGGTGATGGTCTCAAGCAACTCAACTGGCCGATCTATATCTTTGTCGATCAACAACAGACTATCTACGTATCAGACTTCCACAATTATCGTGTAATGAAATGGAATAAAGGTGCAAAAGAAGGAATTGTCGTCGCTGGAGGTCAAGGCAAAGGGAATGCTCTGACACAATTGTCGCATCCTCGAGGACTGTTCGTCGATACATTGGGTACCATCTATGTCGCAGACTGGGATAATGATCGAGTGATGCGTTGGCCTAAAGGAGCGAAACAGGGCACTGTTATTGTAAGTGGAAATGTAAATAGATGTTGTTACGGAGAAGGAGCAAATCAGTTCACCGGTCCAGTTGGTTTGTCCTTTGATCGACATGGCAATCTCTATGTCGTCGATTCTAACAATCATCGTGTTCAACGCTTTTTAATCGAATAGACTCGTCGTGACAGATTTCTTTTCTTTCCTTTCGTTTCAAATAAATCGCATTGAATTGATGAAAGAAATGTCTATACTATTCGCGCGCGCGACCAGGAACCATCCTAGTGGAGCCGTGGCGAGCGTAACGCTCATGCACGCACAGGACAGACTCATATCATTCATACCCTCCCCTCGAGAGATATGTCAATGAGTCTGAATAAGCCTGGTCATGTGCCACGGACACCAAGACAGTTCCTGGCCGGGCTTTTAGGGACTACCCGGAAGTCCTTCATAAAAGACGAAACCCTAGCCCTCAACGGACAGAACTCACCCTCCTCAATCTGTCTCTCCCTTATTCTCATCTCAAATAAAGAAAAAAAAATTATTCACCATGTTTGACGTTGAATGATGACGTTGCTGATGAGGATGACGCGATGATATTGAATACTAAAAAGAAAAGGAAAAAAATTTAACTAATGCTTTGTAATGGAAAAGAACGAGATGACTTACTCCACCCGCTATCTTTTCTTCACTATTCAATGCCTAAAATGAGAAAAAAACAATGCATAAAAAAGATCATAGGAGGACTTATCACCCTCCATATGATCGTAAAGAAAGAAAAAAAATAAAAACTGATACCCACATTTTATTTTATTGTTTGATGTTGAATTGAATAATTTTGTATCGTCAAAGCCAACCTAAAATATAAAACAAAATAATTATTATTTGATTCAAATAATTGAATGACTTCTTCGAAGAAAATCATTCACTTTTATACCCCTCAAAAATCGTTTTTCTTGGGCGAGAAAATATTCATTATTTTTCTTCTCGTCGGAAAATAATTAGACGTCGAGTTTAATTAAGCTTTAATCTAGACACACACATACATTGAGATATATTCGATGACAAATATCTCAATGTATGGGTCTAGATATAGCTTAATTGATATACACATTAATTGCACATGTTGATCATTGATCATCAATGATAACATGGACAATGACTTATGGACGAGAGAATGATCTTACTTAGCTCTTTATCTCATGGCATTCACATTCAATAGAGTTAGTACTGAGTCAACCATGAGAATAGTTTCTGCAAATGCTAATTATGACATTGATGTAGTTAAATTTATGCTAAGTCATTTCATTGTGAAGATTCAGAAAGAGTTATAAAATGATTCATTCGTCTTGAATGACATGCGAATTGAATTGATTGTTAATTTAAATTTTTCGCAGTTATACTACTATTTTATCTGCATAAAGTTGAAAACTCACTTATCATGAATTGCTTTTTGAAAAATGAGTTATTTCAGAGGATGATATATGATTAGACACTTGCAAAAGCAACTATTTTCGAATTACAATCCGTTCTTTTACTTCCAGGATCGTGCTGAAATCGTCAGTCTTCATTTTCTTTTTATAATATGCTATTATTAGTTCTGATTCTAATCCAAAGTCACTCATTTCTATTATTAAAATCTCGCCGAGAAGGAAGGTCATAACAGGGGCTGTAAGTTTCTATGTTTTATCGTTCTAATAAAGTATCTATCATGAAGATCATATTGTTTTATGAGTTTGTATTGAAGAAAAAATAACTCTAGAAAATTGTTTTTCATGTTACTCACTACGAATAGATCAAAAATGACCCAAGTTGTCATGAGAAATGTTGCTTTCACATCTATAATCAAGACATTTTTTAAGAACTACTCTACAAACTTTAATGTTTAGTTAATTCTTGAACAGCATCAAGTTAATCAACATGACATATGCTTTAATATGAACAGATAATTCACGAGGACAATAACTACATCATTTCTTTTGAATGTTCCATAACATATCAAATATGCTTTTAACAATCATTTTGCTTTTTGTTTGATTACATGCATTAATTTGGTCCTTTACAAAAATGTTTTCGAATAATATACAAGACTGAATCTTGTCGGTGTATAAGTCGATATTCAATACTAATAGTTGCATTCAACTATCAGAAACAAAGATAAATTTCAATAAAATGAATTCATTTGATTGTTCTGTTGCTTCAATTGGAAGACTTCTCATATAAATTTGTTCTTTTAAATTCAATCGATCATAAAATGAATTTTCTATTTGATAAAATAAGTTAATCTTGTTTTTTTCACTTAATTCTATATTAAAATATTGAAACCAAGATAAATCATTTCAATTAAGAGATTAAGAAGACTTTCTAGAGATTAAATTTATTCTTTGATAAATCCATCTAAGAAATCTACAAAGCACAAAATCAAATAATGATCACATATATATGTTCAAGTTTGTTTCTTTGTGTCTTTCTCGTTATTCAAGAAAAACAGAGAAAACAAAACAAGACCGATAAAAAGGTACTATTCTACGAAATCTGTTTTATTCTTTATTTAATTATAATCAAAGATTAGAGAACTCGATGACAACATTCAGCTGAACCACATTTGCAATCCATTCGACGACCAGCTGTTCCACCTACTCTATATATACCATGTGTCTAATTAATAAAGAAGAAAAGCAATTGTAATATGTAAACAAAATTCATGCAAATCTGATCGATCTTTTCAAATAAAAAATTACTTTGTTTTTCCATTTATGGTATGTTTTAACAAACAAGTAAATAATTCTATGTAAGAATTATTTATCTTCTTTTTTTCGAAGCATCATGAATAAGATTTAAATAATTGGTTTTAATTAATTTTTCATTTGAAATACACTTGCTGGATGTCCAAGAAAAATCATCTAGTCTCTAAAGGCACAAGATATTGGTTAATATAAATCGATTCATTTCAGCTGGAATGACAACTGTTTAAACAAAATTCCACATATTTCAGTTATAAGATGTGACTCATCAAAAAGAAAATGACAAATTTCGAATGATAGGTATGGGTATGTGTCTTCTATTTAGTCATATTCACACTCATACCCGGAATCTGAAGGGTGGTTTTTAAAATTTTTCGAGTTTTAACTTAACTATGACAAACTGATAGCTTTGAAAAGAATAGGTCAAACTGAACGAAGGACCAGGTCGTTGCTGATGTTGAATTATACAAATGAGTCAACGAAGGACGAATATATACAACGATAACTGCCAGGGTGTGGGTATACGTTCAAAAACGACCCACACCCACACCTACACCCCACCCTGTTACTGTACGTAGGTAACAACAGTAAAAATACCGATCATCAATGGAATCAGTGCTGAGAGAACCAAATTAGTCCATGTTATGCAATGATGTTCCTCTTTTGATTGCTTCTTCTTGTCATCTGCTGCTGTAGCTGTGTCAGGTGACGATGATGATATAGATGGAGTGTATGATGATGTTTGACGTATTCAACGCAGACAAAACACCACTAATGCAGATAACAAGAAGATGCTGAATTGTTTTGATGCTATCAGTTAGAAACAATGAAAAAGTGTACAGTTAAATATAATGTGACTGACAGATTAACATACAAATATATGAAGACTCGCTATCTTTTGGATGCCATCTGCTGCTATTTAATGACAATTTCTCTTTATTATGTCGTTAACATTACGCTTCATAAAATATTAGTAACTATTTAGAACAATCAAATTTTATTTGACATGCTTTCTACTGATAATAATACTCAAAAAAAAAACTTATTCATTTTCTATGTCGAGGGAAGAGGGTATATTTTATTTATTTATTTTTGTGGAAAATAGTTTATGAACTGTTAGGTGTTAATACTGTGAATGATCACAAAAAAAGTTGACGCGTCGGTGAAAATTTTATTATTTTTTTCCTCATAGAACCTCGTCTCTTCTAAATACATAGTAAATAAAAAATCCAAATGAAACAATGTCAAACAAATATTCAATGTTTTCGTTTTACGGTATTCTTTAGAGTCACATCCTTCAAAATACAAATCCAATGATTTATATCAGTGTACAAAGTTGCGCTTGGGATGTGCTATTACTACTGCCATCTTTCGATAATAGCTTTTTCATTGCATTGAGAAACATCAAATACGTATTAGTCGATAGTGATGCAGCATGTAATTCCTTTGTTTCAGAACGAAGCGTTTGCAACATTAATGGAGAATTGTTACAGCATAACTTATATAAATCTATTAATCTTTGTCCATCCATGAATTGGCATATTGGTATCATTTGATTAAGCTGCTTATCAAGTAAAAAGTCACGAACATTGGCTGAAGTCCATTGAAGTACATCCTTGGGATAAGAGTAGATGACACACTCTTTTCTAAAATAAAAATAGACCATCGTGTAAAAGTAGCTATTATCATGTTCATTCAAAACGGAAACGATCTATCTCTGTGAGTTCTCATTCTCTGGAGTTACTATTACCGAGGACAATTTTCCAATATCAATTCGTACAACTAACGGATGACCCATAATAAATGGTCGCACTTTGCATTGCATATTTTAATTTCAAAATACGTCTTATTAAAAAAAATAACAAAATATATCACAAGATGCAGTGCGAAAAGCTCTACAATTTACGCAGTAAAGCTTATTGTAATTGTTTTCAAAAAAACCAAATGATCGGTCCTATGTAAATTGTAGAACTTTTCACGCTGCATCTTGTGGTATATTTTGTTTTTTAATGAAACATATTAGATGATGATGAAAAAATAAAATATAAAATGCGATGATTCGTTATGAGTCACCTGTTATTTGTATCTAATGTAAATTTTATAATGGATATGGATAAGAAAGAAGAATAATTTCAACAAAGAGTATCTCAACAACTTAAAAATTGAATCATACTTCTCTACTACGGCATCTTTAACGTTTGATTGTGATAATCTCAATGCGACATCTTTTTCATCAACTGGATTTTGATGAAATTGTGACATAAGTTGAGTATAAGCAGTTTCGAAATTCGATTTGATAAAATCCACATACATTCGACCAGATATTGTAAAGGCTAGCCAACCTTGCGGTTTATAACCCATTTGAACTCGCAATGGAATCAAGATACGTCGCTTTTCAAATGCATACTGTGCTTCGGCTTGACAATAAGGACTGACACAATAACTATCACTCATACAGATGAGAACATAACGCGATTGTTCAATTGCTTCAGCCATTGCTTGCATCATGATACCATGCATTCGTTCAAGATCGATCCATACGCGGAAATTGTCGGCAACGAGAGCTTTGTGTATTTGATGGCATAGATCTTTGTCTTTATGAGAATATGATATCATTATATCGTATTGAAATTTCGTTTCAGTTGTTTTATATTTTGGAAATAATCGCCATAAAATACCATCGACAATTTTTTGTAATTCAGGCGATTTCGAAGAAGTGGCCAGTGTTCGTAGATACTGATTAAAAGTGCTATTTTTCTCAAGTAATACCTTGATTTCATTGTTAAAAGTGAGTGACATGAGAATGTTCAGCGAACGTAATTGTATTTTTGTACCTTCAAATTGAAATTCAGTTGCACATCGCAAGAGAAGAGGTAAACCATCTGTTTGCCTGGCAAATTCTCCTCGGATTTGATCATGTTGAATGAGAACTATAATCAAATCAACAAAATTTACATAGATTTTTCAAAGTCGTCTCTGTCTGCTTACTTTTCAAACTGAGAAGTAAATTTTCCAACCGTTGTCTTAGTACGATGACATCAATCGTTTTTTTCATATAAGTAATGAATACATTGGTAATTTGAGCTGGATTTGCTAATTGTTTAATATCATTATCAGTAAGAACAGCGGCTAATGTTCGATAAGCATGAAACTGAATTTTATCATACTTCGCTTCAGTAAGTCTGATCAGAAGTGGTGTAATATTATTTTCTACTAGTTTATCACGAAGTTCCGGTAAGAATGTTGTAGTATATATGTAAAGAGTACTATAGCAAAAAAGTTGATTCACTCGGTATTGACGCTTGTCTGAGGTTGAGTCTTGATTCGCAACATTCCATAATTCTTTTCCTTGAACAATATTCAGTACATAATCAAGAATTTTCTTATGTTGTAAATCGTAAGCTGGTAGAAGATGTTCATTACCACATCTTTGACAAAGTAAAATCAGTGAATAGATAGACCAGATGACTGGTTCTTGCCATTTATCAAGCGATGGTAAAAAATGTTCGAAGATTTCAGACGAACGAGTCAATGTGACTTGCGCTATTGCAGAGAAAATCTCTTCTTGAAGTTGACCCCAATAGGATTTAATATATGTTGGACATGTCACAAGAATGAGTTTTTGAAAAGATGTCAATTGATCTTGTTTAGCTAATAATTGAAAAAATGAATTTTTATATTCATTCGATTTGAAAAAGTTAACAATAGGCATGATCAATGTTGAAAGAATTGGATCATCTTGAATAGTTGGACGATCGTCTTGAAATTTATGGTACGCATCAATCATATGTTCAATACTACCAATTAGATGATCATTGGATGTGGGCGAGAGATTAATGAGAGATTCAATTAAACATTCAGTTAGATTCGAATCCGCAAAGAACTCACGAATAAGTTGGATATTTTTATCGTTGGTATGATTTGTTAGTTGAGAGAATAATTCACCGATGCGACATGATAGAGTAAAATCTTCAGCGGATTTTTTAAGATTATTAATAAATGCATGTCGAATACGAATAAAGAATGGATGGTCAATAATATTGATACACTTCGAACTTATCTGAATAAGTGTATTTATAATCTCGCTTAGATATTCATGATCATCTGCTGGTGCTCTGCTCATAATATCATCGAAGTAAGACTTCAGTTCCTTCTCATTATCATCATCCAATCCACGAATCGTCGATAGCATTGTTGAAGACATATTAGAACAGTAGTCTAGTAATAGAAGAATCACTAACTTGTTTTTAATCGACGTACGATATTATGATAGTTGTGTATATAGTATGTCATACTGTGAGTGGAGAGCGACGAATAGATTGTTTCTTCCCATTAAACCATACGTACGAGCGATTTTATTCCGTTCTTTCTTTGCTTTCATCAAGAAAAAAACTTGTCGTTCTGTTGATTGCATGATGACGTCTCTCTTCTAATATTTCATGTTGCTTGTGTCACGTGAAGAAAATGTCGAAAAAAAGGTGTTATTTATTTTCTTGAGAAACTTATGCAAAGTTACGGTCTTTATATAATTTTTATTTTTTCACAAGTAAAATGTTGAATAGTATCGTCCGCGAAATTCGATGGATGAATTATAGAATAATATAGCAGAGAACTCAATCTATATGAAAATATTTTCTATTTCATCATTTGATTTTGGAAGTATTGTGAGCTTTCATTTTATGACCCGTCGAAGATCTGTATTGGCAAAAGGATTTTTATCAAAAAACAGTAGCTGAATCTTATGTTGAATCGTTTAAAAAGTGCTCTTCTACAATAAGTTACTTTACAATGGGTAGACTATCTGCTGCATCATACAAATTTAATAATACTTTTTTCTATTCGATAGCTATTCAGTGAGATATACTGAGTGTTTCATAAGTCTTGAGACTTGCAAAAATTAGTTCTCATACAAACAAAAAATACTCTCGAACCTAATGTTTTTATATGATGTTTGAGTATTCGTGACGCTCTTTCAAATGGAGTATTGGTGGATGATATCTTCGTATCGAGAGGCATCGATGTTGCATGATACTACCTAATCGAATATCTTTCCTACATAATATCATCCTTGCGCATATCATACAGCGGTGATATAACTTCATTGTACCAGAATAATGTCCTTTCTAGGGATATCAGGATTTCTGTTGGATGTGGCTGAGTGTGAGTGTGGTTGTAGGTATCAGCGTGGACGTGAATGTGAGGATCTTCATCAAATGCACGGCCTACACACCCAAAATCTAGTTCAGACTTTTATATAAAGCATTCACTTCTGTAACAACTCTCCCGCGAAGTAATTTTCGCTGGAAGCAAGTGTTCGGAAGGGAAGCGTTCAGGGAGCAAGTGTGATTAGGGAACACGTGTCCCAGGAGAAAGTGTGCGGGAGCATGTGTTCGGGGAGCATTTTTCCTGTTGCCGAACGACGAACAGTAGTGAAACAAAGCAAGTTTCTAAAAATTATCGGTATAGAACAAATGTGTAAAGATTTCTGCAATGATTGGCCGCTCTCAGCTGCAACTCAATGTGATGCAAATGAATGTATTGGTATACCCTTTAAACTTGTTGTTGTTTGATTATTACTGACACGAGCAGAGGGACTGGTTGAAGATCAGGGAATGGAGTATATTCAAACTTCTAATTGCAAATCGATTTTTGGAAAACCTACTTTCGACTAATTTTTTGGCTTTAAGTTGGAAGGGCGAGGTCCTTGAAAATGAGTCGCGAGATTTCGATTCGAAAGCTGAGTGTCACCTCTTATACTCGTTATGACTAAACATTTTTCGTGCCTGTAGCTACTACCTATTTTCGACGTCAATTGAACTATAGCAGTCTAGAAAATTTTTGAAATGTGGAAGTTAACTGTATTTAAGAATAATTGTAGACTACTGAGAAATTATTTTTTGGAATTTTCCAACTTTGTCGTCGTTCAAATTGCGAGAAAGAGACTGTAAAAAACAGGAACTTTTTCTGTGAACATCATACTCTACGCAGCCAACATTGAACGAAAAAGCGAAACTACAGTATTGCAGTGGAAGCAAAAGTAAAACTTCACTTTCACCCACAAGCAGCATAGAGAGAGAGAGAGAGCAAAAAAAAAGATTTTTTTTGTCTCCAACATTATACGTAACTAAGATGGGACGAACGGGAGTAACAAAATGACATCATACAAGTAAAATTGCGCAGTCACCATCAATAAAATGCAGAAAGTGTGTAGAAAAAAGAGAACTCTTTCTGTTTACAGAACGCACTATACGTAACTAAGTTCGAAAGGAAGAGAGAAACATATAAATGCCACAGACGTTCGCAAACCAGAGTCATTTCTAAATTATTTCGAATAGGGTGTGGGTGTTGGTGTTGGTATGGACATGTGTGATAAAAGGTAAAACACACACCCACATCCACACCCTGTGTTTTGCCCTTACAATAACAAAGAAATAACTATCTCGAATTTGATTGGTCAGTTATCAACCAATGAGATCAAAGTGTATTTTTTTCTACTATTATTACAACAAAACATGGGGTCGTTTGGGCCAATCTTAGGGTTATCTCAGGTTCTCTATCATATGACCCGAACAATCATATCCTTTGTCCTTATAATAGCAAACCCATAGCTACTTTGAACATCAATGATACCCCGAGCCGAGAGCGAGTCATATCAATTTTCTTGTCTAGAAACCGTATTTTGAGGAAAACGCTAAAGAAGTTTTGGAAATGGCTCTTTTCATTCAAATCCAGAACACATCATATTACAATGATATACTTTTAACATATTCCAGTGGACTGTTTTAAAGTACGTAATGGATGAAGATACCTATAACGCCATCTGACATGCTGATTAATATAAAGGGTGTGGGTGTGGGTGTGGGTGTGGGTGTGGGTGTGGGTGTGGGTG
>CAJNOL010002583.1:7069-35792 GCA_905250125.1 Rotaria sordida | reverse complement strand
AATGGTAACGCACTCATGCCTCTTTTGGTGAAGTTTTATGAGGTAATCTTTTGAAACTAAGAAAGAGAAGAATATCTTATCAGATAGTCTAGAATAAAGCCCATCTATTTGTGATTCTTTCTATACCAAAGCTCTCTCATATAACGCTTTAGAATGTCTGCTGAAGCCCTTGTTCTTTGTACCATCAAAACGCACAATAATAAAGTTAATTTATAATCAATGTTTTGAAGCTCCGTTCTTTCACCAAACAGAGTAAATGAAAAAATACGACTCATATCCTTATACAGTTAAGTGTGCTCAACAAACTAATCATCTTTAAATTTGAAAAATCTAAACTTCAACTTTGGCCAGGCTGGGTCGCCGTTAGCTGGACAAGCTGTTCAACCTTATGTATCGATATTCCTATATCAAATTATAGACATCATCGAAATCAAATACTATGTTTTCACGAACATTTAAAAGTGGATCGCTATTAATATCCCCAAGACTGGCTAAGTTTAGATGATTAATCGTGATTTTTCGACAAAAGTCATGAAAAACTGTAAAAATCGTCATTTTTAGCGATATTATCGAGGTAAAATCTCACAATTGATCGGGCTACTAAAATTGCGATAAAACATCGAATTTCGCGCGATTTGAATGACATGGTTAATGTTCTAGAAGAAAAAATTCCGAAATACTGGCTGAATATAAAGATTTCAGATATAAAACATATGATTTATATAAAGAAAGAGATCGATTCCAGGAAAGGCGTATTCGTCTAAATTACGATTTCTTGATTTCTGAGACAGCCAACTACCTAATAACCACTGATCTTAGTTTGATAATCATTTATTGCTGTAACTATCCATGAAAAGAATTTTTTGTTCTTAACTCGTTCCATTACAGCGATGATGAATGTGTCTCGTAAAAGTGCGATCATTTTGAATGGTGAGACACTGAAGCATCGTGATAGCAAAAAGGATGAGAGTGAGGTCAATATTGTCCAATTATGAAAGAGAAGTACTTAATTATCTTGTTGCATGTGCATAAGAGCCGCTTCACTCATATCTTTCTTCATGATTTGAGCGAATCGAGATGTGCAGCAGTCATAGATTTAATTAGACTTTTATAGGTCTGTACGAAATGCCTATATGAAGGACATTTTCCTGATGATTTATCGGAAAAACTAATTATCATGGAAAAATACTGGTCATTCATCTGTAAACAACACCTTCAAAATCGACCAATTTTGTGAAAAATGAAACTGTTGAGTGATAACTAGCAAGAACTATAAAACTGCCATGTTCAGAAAAGTCGTAGCAATACCGATCGAGATCACCTATTGCACTGCTGTTTACTCTACATCTGAAATAACTTTACTAAGTAAGTTGATCTTTATCTCATTGATCTCGCCGTATCTACTTGCTGGCTTTTGTTTCGATGCTCTCATCCTGAAGACCTATCTGACTCTGTATTTTCCCAAAACTCTTGAGTCAGGTGTATTCGGCGGCTTACTCATGAGATCCCATCAGACGATCAACTTCGTCAGTGTTTCGAACACGTTTATCATACGATGGTGGCTGCCCTGGCGCCAGCTTGCTTGTATCATGTTCTTCCAGATGTATTAGGAAGTGATGATTATCTGTGCCAAAAGCGCTACTTTTCACTAGCAATTTAATGCCGGGTAAGAGGATTATTTCTTCCTCTCCCTGCTTGTACGCTGAATAAGACGTAATATCTCTTCCATTTTGACATTCAATGAGAAAGATAGTTCCATTGAAGCCGGTGAAGGCTTCTGTTACAAACAAATTGCATGAACACGAATTGATGCTCCACCATGTAACAGCTTCACCATTTGCATACTTGGCCTTCTCGTCAGTATTCATATTGATGTTCTCTCTAATCCCTCGCCAAATCGTACAGCGACGAGAAGGAAGCTTTTCCAGACCGCCTATGAGTAGTTTCAAATACGGAAACCATGGCTTAAGAGAATTTCGATCAGAATTGCGCAAAGTAGCGTTAAGTATCTCGAAGAAACTTGCTCCCATAGTGTACAGATAAATAGCGGCGGATTCATCGTTACTTATCAATTGGCATTTGGTGCATTCACTTCTGGCTGCTTTTAGACTATCGGCGAGACTTGAAACACTGGTGAGAAATGGTTTAACAGATTCCTCCAAACTGACCAGTGGTGAGTCTTGGTACCCGAAAATAGGAATGTTATTTGCACATTGAAAGTTGGAAAGTGTTAAATCAATGAATCGTTCTTTCATGCCTTCTCTCAGCGTTGTTATACTTGTGCACTGGTAGCATGCATTACTTTCTTTTCGACGAAATATACCACTTGTCCTTATCTATCCACGTGTGCGCCGACGTCGCTGATAAGTATTTGTTCGATTGGAGTTCCCTTGGAAGAGCAACAGAAAGAAAACCATCATAGAGGTGAAGGCGTATAGGGTGGGTGTGGGTGTGAGTGGGACTGTCGGTGTGGGTAGTGGTGTCGTATTAGTATTAAGTTAAAAGTAATGCTAATACTTTTGCATTAGCATTAAGTTAAAAATAATGCTAATACTTTTGCATTAGCATTAACGGTTAATACTAATACTTTAGCAGTAATGGCATTAGGGCTAATTAATGCTTAGGTGTTAGCATTAATTTAGCATTATTTTTAATGCTAATACATATGCGTATTGTCAATTTGGGTGTGGATGTGGGGGTGGGTGTGAGGGTGTGGGTGTAGGTGTGGGTATGGGTGTGGGTGTGGGTGTGTGGGTGTGGGTGTGAGTGTGGGTGAAAAATAAACAACCATACCCACACCTATACCCTCGATGCTCTCTATCAAACGATATATGAATGAAGGAAATCGGCATTGGACACCTCGGGCGGTTCCCTCGTGAGTACTTCATTTTTCAGACTGTGTCTCTCTGCTTTATTTAACATTTTCTTGTATGACTCAACTAATAGAAATTCTAGCAACATCTATTCGTCTATCTGCAGTTAAGAATTTCCGTAATTTTTTTCTCGAATCAACTCAAGGGTAGGTGTGAATGTTGTTATTCTCTTCTCGCACTCACACCCACACTCCAAATAATTAATAGGATACTTGATGAGACTTGATAGAAAAAGATACGACGAGTTGACGATTGCAAAAGGCGACGCACAGGTAACATAAGATGAAATGCGACTGTCTTGTGCGCATGTGACGCAGTGTTATTTTACATTTCTTATCATTATTTGTGAGTTTTTATATTCGTGCTTGGAGATGTAATCATTTTGTTACACGTGAGCAAAGTATACATTTCAATATCGTTAACAAAATCAAATTGAAAAACTTGCTGGAGATGACAAGACAATCGTCGATTATTCGTGAACTGAAAATGCTTTGGAACAAGTAAAGGGGATGTGTGGATGAATTAAGGCTTACTCTGTATGCACATTCACACAGACACTTAATAGATGATGTTCTTCGAATTACGGTTACACTCACTATTAAAGATATAGCCGAACAAAAAGCGTCAACTTATGGTGAATACCTTCGCTATGAAAAAAATTATATGAATCAGTGTTTCAACTTCAGCTTTCAAGAGGAAAACGCTATTTTTGCGTTTAAATGCATTCAAACCCATCGCTTTTTGTTTGCAACGCATTTTATCGCATCGGTTTTATCTGTGACACGTTTTTCTTCTGACCTTAAAATGCCAAGTAAATAGACTGTTTAAACGAGTTTATGACAGATACGTTTTTTATCTCGAATCGATTCCATTTTGACCACCATTTGAACGCGAGTTTTTAGCATGCTTTTACTGGAAAAACGTGGATTTTTTACACATGCGCTAGCATACATTATTTGAAATATGGTTTCTTATTGAAAAAACAAGTCTTTCTTACAGACAGGTTAAAATAATCATATCCGTACTATAAGTAAAAACACGCTTTTATCAGTTGAAGTCCGGTAATGTTGAGGGAAACATTTAGAAGTATCCAACTCAAAAATATACTTTCTAAGTAGCCTCGTTGTACAGATAAATTCTATGACTAGTGTGTAATAGAATGTATTTTAATATTACAAAAGAAAGAAATATTTTTGTAAAAAAACGAGTAAATTCAGATAAATTAGAACTATTAGTTTAATCTGACTGAAAAGAATTCCTCGACTAAGTTACGAAAGCTGTAAGTGAATTGATGTTGGAGTAACAACTTACTTGACTTTTTTCTATGCAGTGATTCGACATACGTTGCCTTTTCTAATTTTTAACAAGATGTCCAATAATCCACATTTAGAGTGTTATTTATATAATGTTTAATCAATTCAAGGAGGTTAGATTTGAAAAAAGTAAAATAATTCGTATTTTTTTTTATTGCGTTCACAATACTCGACTTGATCTTTTTCAATTGTTGATTTTTAGTGTAGTTGATTGAGAAATATTAGTTGATTTGTTTCCTATAATAGCTCGAATATATTTAAAATTCATTCAACAAATAATGCACTCTTTGCAAATGTATGTAATCTATGAGTAATACTAATAACAACGATGATCTGTCATTTTTCATGTCGTGTTTTTCGTCCTTTGAGATATTCTTATCTAGAGTATCTTCGCATGATTAGTATCCAATTTGAGACGCTTCTATGTATTGTGCGTCTTGTTGAATTGTTACTGATAGGGCATCGTCGACTCTTGACTCAATGAATAATGCTTATTGTCCAAGCATTTTTGGGTTATTCGAAGTGAAACAGTTCGTTCAAGCATCAGAAAGATGAATTGTGATTTCGATAAAAATTTCAATGAGCGGATCTTTAAAGTGTTGTGCTTCTTCGTTGCTCTTTTAGATTGCTTTCTTGATATTGTGTCTAGGAATTTAGCGACGTAGTCTTGTTGCAGACTGATATGAGAACAACACGCACTGACACAATCACGAAAAAAGGTGTGGTCTATGATAGAGTGACAAGAGAAGTAACTGATTGCCTGTTTTGTCGCATTTCTCAAGGACAATCCCCATCCAATCGACTCTGGTACAAAGATGACCATTGTGTCGTGTTCACTCCCAAGGCACCTGCTGCACGTTTACATTTACTCGTCGTACCCGTAAAACACATAGAAAATGCATCAAAATTAACCGATACTCATCGAACCTTGTTAGAGCATATGCGCACAGTAAAATTTCTATTATTGTTCTCATTACTTCATCTTCGCTATTCTACTTAGATTGCCATCGAACAACTTCGCCTTCGTTCGCAAAATTCCAATGACAACAATGATTCATCATTTGTCTTCTGTTTCCATGTTCCACCATATAACTCAATCGATCATCTGCATCTACATGCTATCCAAAAACCCTATCGAAGTGTCCGAGATCATATAAAATTTGACTCTCACTCTAAACGGAGTGTTTCACTCAATAATATCCTGGAAAATTTACCACAGTCGATACTAAAAGAATGATTAACTTCTGTACTTAGAAGCATATGGCAAAGACCGCTCTTGTTATGCTGTAATAATCCTATGTAAACAAGTGTGCGAAAGTCAAAATTTAATCAAGATTATCTTTTCTTATCTAATATGCATTTTTCCGTACCGAATTCAACAATGTTCCCCCATATTTAATTTTTATTTTTCAAAAAGAAAAAATTTTCTCATTTCATGAAATTTCAAAAATTCACAAGGTCTCCAAATCTAAACAATCACAAAGACTTTGGAAATATCAAATTTTCGGCTTGTATTTATCTTCTAAATTGCATTCTGAATTTTCTAATTCGACATTAGAAAACACACGTAAAACAGATATTTGATTGTCCAAGCCTAGAAATTTGTCCAACAAGTTTTTTTTATCATCCAGTGTGTTTATTTTAAACACAAAATGCAACATGCAAATCTCTAGCATTTACAAAAAACAGTTTATTTTATACATCCATCTTATGTTCTCAACATGGATAAAATTCTGTGTCACCCTTTTACGACCCTGAGAACAAAAAATCATTTGTAGGTACTCGACGAATTCCTTTTATTATTTCATCAATTAATGAATCGCAGCTTTTATCCATATTACATTACATATTATTTTCAGTAGTATTACGCTACTCAACATAATCTAGAATATCGAGACCGAGACTGTTTGGTGACTACCTGTGACTGTTATTGAATTGATTTCTTTCTATTAACTAACACACTTATACAGACTCTATTTGTTATTATAAAAGTCGTGTATGCCTTGAAAGAAAAATATCAGAGAGAAAAATATAATCGAAACATATTGATAGGTCTAGATTCGGTTATCGATTATAGCTTTCAATATCATTCATTAATCGAAGAAGTAAGAAAGGAATTTGTAGTGATTTATAAAAATAATTTTTTTTTTCACAACATCAAAACTTGTTCGCATAGAAATGTATCTATTTTGAAAACTAAAGATGCGTTTGTAAAGTAACCTTTGTATCGTTGATTGCACAGCTTTTCTCGTTTAATCTTTTAGTGTATATATGGTTTTTGTCGTTCACTCGTGATATAGGAGTTTTTATATTAAACGCCGCAGGGATGGAGAAGACCTGACCCAAGTCGACGAATGATCAACTTCAAAAGTGCCCTTGGGTGTGTGCGGGTGCGAGTGTTGAATATACGTGTATGAATGCATGTGCTAGATGTACTCTTAACAGATGTCAAAATCCACATCCACACCCTGTTGATTCCATGATCACTTACGCCCAAAACTATACAACTACCAGCAAGTCTTCATTTGATTTACCATAGTCAATAATACATGGTAGATCACGATCCATGTGTTTTATCTACTGTTTTACTAATGAGAAACATGGATTTTTAATTGCAAACCTTGTCAGTCGCGTTGCTCAAAGTGAATATTTTCAATATTTTTTTTTTACTTGTGTGTCCCAGATTTTTCTTAGATTCTTGCACACTAGAAAGTTCACAAAGATTTTATAATGAAGACAAAGTTGCTTTTTACAGAATTTTTCTTATTTTCGATCTAGTTCTTGAGAAACATGGATCTTATTTTTTCGAACTGTTCGAAAAAAAACCTAATACCAAAAATTGATAAAGAAGATTTTGAAAAATTAGACTCTGCTACATTGTAGCGATAAATGTTGATTATGTTGTGATAGCAACCAGAAATTTGGATCATCCGATTTAGAGAAGAAACCTGAGATTCACCGTACACTAGAAAATAGGAGTATAATTGACTAGCTAATACATCTTGATTTCATTTTGATGTTTCATTTGTTCATTTTTTGCTTTTTGTTCTTTCTAGCTGCGAAAGACTGTATTATCTTGAGTATAAACGACATTTTCCAACGGTGAAACGATTCAACTTTTATCTGTGACTTCTGTTAATTACTTTTGTGTGAATATGTACACATACATATTGTTTTCTTTTCTTATTCTTTCAATGATGCTGTTACTCGAGAAAAAATAATCTTCAAGTTAGGATTAAAAACAAAAAGCTCAGTGCTTATATGCTGAACTAAAACATTCTTTTCTCATTTTCATGCATTTCTCATAATGAAAGGTGTTGGCTGAGCATTAGTATTAAAAAAAGTATTAGTCTAATACAAAGCCAACATCCCTGCTCAAATTAGCATTACTTCTCATTATCTGAATGAATCTAGACATCAAAATTCATTTAGGAATGTTAATATGCTCTTCGCATGGTACTCATATTTTACGAATACGACTCCTTTTTATTGAAAAGTAGTCTTATAATAACATTTTATTATCATCTTCGTTCGTTTGTGGATGAAGTATTTACTTGAATAGGGTGTGGGGAGTGGGTTACAAAAACTTCTATACTCACAGCCACACCCCACACCCTAGCTTAACCTGAATTTAAAGATTATACTCGTCACAATGAAATTCACTAAGTTTCGAGTTAGCTCGTTTGGTTATTGGAATAATTTTCAATCAATATTGATCTAGATTTAATTTATAGATTTAAAAGATGAGTATCAAAATAAGGTAATAAAACTAACGGTATTTCATAAATTATGAGTGCGCCAACGATTAAATATCTTCTCTTGACTTTTCAGTGTTTGATATATATCCTTTTTTTTTTTAAATCCTAGCAATAGAGTTTAACAGTTGGTATGATTGAGGCGCGACTATCCAGTCACTGCCCTCCGAAATTTCTTCGGCAGTACGAACCGCCAGCACGTGTAGTGCACATTTTTAGTCAACATATTAAATGATATGTTAAACGAAAGAGGAGAAAAATCGTTCTAACAATTATACATTCGGTCATCGTTAATTCAGATTATGGAACAATGTATCATTGTTTTCATTGACGAGATCGGTCAAATAGAATACATGAACGTGCGTATATTGGCATTTATAAACTAAGCAACATAAGCTTAGATATAGATAAACATGGAATATTCACGTGTTCAATTGAATGATTTATCCGATGAAATTCTTATGATTATTTTGAAAAAATTGTCTAATGTCCAGGTGCTTTATTCTTTAATAGGTGTTAATAAACGATTAAATAAAATAGTATATGATTCTATTTTTACGAATTGTTTGACTTTAATGGTATCTTTCTTGAATCATTGTATTTTTCCATTATCTGAACCAATACTTGATCGATTTTGTTTACAAATCTTACCTAAAATTCATAATAAAATCGAATGGCTTGATCTTGAAGCATTTTCAATGGAACGTATTCTTCGTGCTACAAATTATCCTAATTTATATGGATTTAGTTTATATAACATTCAACAAGAAATAGCTATGCATCTTTTTAATGGTAAAATATTTGATTTCAATTCTTTCAATTATATCAGATGAATTCATTTGAATCAATTTCATATTTATTTATTAATATGAATGAGAAGAAAACTCTTATCAAAGAGAACATATATGTCTGTATACAAAAAAATACTAAAATAAAAAGGTTTCCATATTGTTTTCAACTTAAACTCTTTTAAACATAAATTTGTGAAAAAGAAAATGTGGAATGAAATGATTATTAATAACAAATGCTAACAGTCACATTTCTAGCAAACATCGAAATGAATATAGCACAGAATAGAGTTCGATATCCTGATTCTACAACAAACACCAAATAAGTTGTGAACTTAACATAATTAGATGAACCACAGTAAAAAAAGAAATTGAAAAGGTACTAACATCTGTAAATTCTCTGTTAAACTTGTTCTCATTCATAATTTGACTGGTAGACAGTGGCATCAATCTTCTTTTTTATGGATCAATGTTAGAGGTCGAACTTGATAGTAAAACGTAGAGTTAAAGCGCGAAATCGAATAATAAGTTTTTTCAAACAAAATCTCTTTCTCTTTTCCATAGACTGTAGATCCCTTAGTTTCTCATTTCAAAAGTCTAACATTTGCCTTCGAGATTTAATCTTTGACCTCTAAAAATAACTCATACAAGGGAAAGTCAATGCTACTGTTTACAAGTAGATACAGTTCTATGTTGAGGTCAGTTGTGATACTTTTAGAGAGTTTTTGACAACGGTTCACTTATGAATATAATCTATGAACATCCTTCTATCAATAGTAAAAATATCAGCCTATTTAGCCAAAATATGGCGAGAGATATTCGCTTTTCTTTTTCTTGTTTCGTGACTTACTGGACATCCTATATAATAGATATTAAAGATGGTGGTTAGTAATGTATTCATTTCCTATAGCTTTCATTTGAAGAACACCAAAAGCATGAACTAATCAAATTCTAATTTTCGGAAATTATTAATATCAGTATTTCTGAATTTATTGAGATGCATAATAACGCGTTGAAACTTACTGTGGATATAATAGATTTGTACAATAGACTTATTTGTCGGTTAAATCAACGATTATAGAAGAATAAAAACAATAGTATTTAAGAAAAGCTAAATACAGGCAAATAATAAGCAGAATACCAGTACAAAATAAGAGAAATTGTTTCTTTGACGAGCAATTATGTTTGAGACGCAACTATCGTCTATTAGAGACTTTTCATTGTATATATTTTATATTAATATAATGAAGCTGACAAAGATGCGTATGTTCTACATTGTAGCTTCGAAGAAGTTGTGTTAACAAGCTTTTTTATTAATAACCAAAAAGAATACATACTTTTTCTCATGATTTTTTTAAAAATCTATTTATTGTTTAGATGAATGTCCTTTTACTCGTACGTTTAAAAATCAAATTTTATCACTTGCTATCAGTATTAATGCAAATGAAGAACAAAGTTCAAGAAAAGATATAAATGCACGTATATTTATGCGTATCATTAATACGTTCAGTTATCTACGATTTTTAAATTTTTGTCCATCTTTAAATTGGTGTCAAGAATTATCATTTGATAATTCATTTCCAATTGTTTTCTCTTCAACTCTCTTAAAATTATATGTTTGTCTACATCATTTTACCGATTGTCTTTATTTACTTGATGGACGTTTCAATCAACTTCGTATACTTTATGTTACTATTAATATTATTTCATCTTCGAATTTAATAATTAATAATCAAGTAAATTTTTTTTTTATTAATAGTTAATTTATTTGAATGAAATAATATTTATTCTCTTTTCTAGTTGAAACTGCCCAATTTAAGATCTTTTTCGTTGTATTGTCATAGGAAAACAGGTGCTTATGATGAATTAATTGTACCACTTCTACATCGAATGTCCGATTTAGAAGAACTGGATTTATGTCTTATAGTTTCAAGAAAAAAAATATTTATTGATGGTAATGATTTGAAAACAAATATTATTAATAATATGACACTATTAAATAAATTTACATTTAATATTCGTTCATTAAGTCGTTTTTATAATCAAATTAATTTTCCATCAAATAAAGATATTCAACATACATTTGATGGATTTAAAGATAATCAAATTATTTCTTGTATTGATTATTTTCAAAAAAGAAATTATGGTCAATGTCATATGTATTCATATCCATATAAATTGAAATATTATGATAATATAACAAATAATTTTCCAGGTGGAATATTTAAATGTGTTCGTACAATATCATTATTTGATGAACGTCCTTTTGAACATGAATTTTTTCTTCAAATTTCTCAATCATTCCCATTGATAGAAAAATTAACTTTAATTAATAAGAAACCACAAATTAACAAATTTAATGAACAATCAAAAGATGACAATCGACCTTTGTTGATAGTGATTCAATATCCTCATCTTTTTGAACTTAACCTTATAAAAACTCACGAAGATTATCTTGAACAATTTTTACTTGATACTAAAATGTGTTTACCAAATAGTATTTTTCTTCATATAAATTATCAATTATTGAAAGAAGTAACACACAATTTTACAAGAAATTCAACACGAAACAATTGTGCAAAAATTAGGGTAATATTTCTTTATAATACATTAGGATTTCCTGAACATTTAAAAGACTATTTTCCTCATGCAAAAATATGTTCATTATAATCAATTGTTATTTAAATAAAATATGAGCAAAAGCTGATTGATCTATATAAAACAAGAATTTCATAGTTGTTATGATTAATAAAAATATAAGATCATCAGATTGAAATTTTTCCATTGTTGAATATAAATCAATTCGAAACACAAATACGATCATTGATGTCGAAATGACGATTTATTCATAGTAAAAATACGAGATACGTGCAGTTACTTTAAATCATAAATATGGTCAAATATTATTAACCATATATATCAAAATGCAACGCTTCACGGCTGTTTACAATCATTAAAGCAACGCATTTGAGTATTCAACAAAAGAAAATGTAAAAAATCATTAGAATGTATGACTACTTTAAAAAACACGACAAAAGAGAAGACTTATCAAGAGAGTGTGGATGTGTTTGAGTGTGAGTAGGTGTAAGTCGGAGTGTGGGTGTAGTTGTTCTCTTTTTTTTTACACCCCCATACTGACACTCACACCCATGTTCAATGAAGATTTTTGTAGCACAAAGAGCGCTCTTTCTAATGGTATATTGAAAGTTAAATTTATTCTTGATTTTTATGTCAATAAATAGTTTTTTTCTGGAAGAGACTAATTAATTTGGTCGTTCTTACTACTCGAACGTTTTATAACGATAAAAAATCGCTTTTGAATTATTTTTTTCTACTAAAATTTTGCAATCAGATATATTTCGACCAAATAACGCAAAAAGAGTTCAGTTCACGCATGATTTTTGAAGATAATGGTTGATATTCTTGTAAACTGATCTTCATTGTAAAAGGCTCAATTTTACAAAAGTTTCGTATTTCAAACTTTTTTGATTAAAGAGTCAAGAATGGATCGAAAAAACTCTCAAAGCTAATATCGACAGAATTTTTCATGCGCTACATTTTAATGTATTTTTTGTTCAGATTTGACCCCTATAGCTCAAAATAATTGGGATATGCAGACTTTTCAAGTTGCAAGAGCGTTTTAAGAACTTTTTTTGAGGTGTTGTTTGGTTTTTGGCTTTTCATCTTTCTCAGATTCATTCTGGAAAAATATGTCTGGTACAAAATTTATAGTTCAAACATTGCTCTTTCTAACAAAAACAAATTTGATTAATTCAGAAATCAGCAATATAGTTTCACATTTTTTCAAAGACTTTTATATCGCTTATTATGTTTGTATTTATTTCAAAGTTTCTTAAGAACGATATTTTCTCTCTATCAATCAAAAATATGATTTTGAAATGATCTCTTTTTTATCAACTGCAATGCAGTTACGTCGTAATCAAATACATGAGCATACAATATAAACTGAAACATGATCATGCATTGATAAGTTATATCAAAATAAATACAAAATGAAAATAAAAAAACCAATTTTATTTATACTGCATATTTTCTTGTTAATTAATAATTTGATTATTTGTCTTAAGATTTATATTTGATTAACGAAGTAGTTCTGCCATGTGTAGTATTTTGTGTTAAGGGAAAAAACTCAAGTAACTGTAGCATAAACTGGACAATTAGTGGCAGGCCCCAAATAATCCCATTATCTAATTTCTTTCATGTTTTCGTTCTATTCATTCATATTTGTATGCCATGTCTAACGCACGAAAAATTGTAGCCAGCAGCGATAAAAAAAAAGCTTCAATTCTCCTTATCATTTATTGCTGCTGCATCCTTGTGTTCTGTTCGGTCGATATAACAAAAAAAAAACGCAGATGGTGATGAAACAGTATGATTGTTTCTAATAGTTGCGACCGCTTCATCTAATCTAATAGCTTCAGTCGTTGAGTGTATCAATAATAACACAAATCTCTATACGACTATGCATTAATGTTTGTTCCTATATCGGTTATTTCATTGTCTTACTTGATCTTAATTTATATTTGCCTTTTTCTGATGTTTACGTGCAACAAAACTAACCGATTGATCAATGTGTGACAAGAATTTTTGGTTCAAACGTACTCTATCGTTTTTTTTCAATAATCCATTCGCAGGTATTTATCTCTTTTCATGGTCCCAATCAATTGATTAACACAAGTGAACGGTAATTCGTTTCCAAAGACCAATTGAATGGTTTGGGTTTTTTAAAATATTGAACATATTTGTGAGAATGATTTCATACTTTTTATCATGTACTAGTGTTACTGATTGTTATTGTCGGTACCATTCTGAATACTTTTGTTTGCTTCATTCTCCTATGTTATTCAGTGCAACGTTCGATCTTGTTCACATCGTTTCGGACGTTGAACTATGCTGATTTTCTCAATCTGACTTCGATTATTTTTATCCAACTCTTCTGAACTGACATTATCTGTTAGAAACCTTCGACCTCATTCTGTAAAATTTTTCACAACTTTTTTTTGTTTTTATTCTTCTTTACGGAAAATTTATGGACCATATTGCTTTTCCTTACCATCGAGTATTGAATTTTCATCAATTATCATTTTTTTTTAAAAATCATTCGAGAAATTTTGTTTCCTAATGCTGAACATTGTCATAATGATTTTTATCATTCAGGTCGCATGTAGTTTTCTACATTCTAGAGTATTGGATACAATCAGAGCTAGTATAGATATGAGCGACGAGAAAAATAATGTTGAGAATGAAAGAGAACATCTTCTAACTAAATGTTGATTTTAGTGATAACATAGTTATGTTTTAGATGAATACATCTGTTACTCCATCAATTATTATTCGTAGCTATCAGTCATCGGATTTATCTGCATGCCAAGCTATGATATTAGATAGCAATAAGGAGTATGATAATGACATAGCATACTATATTCATGCCTTTCAAACGGATATGGCAGATATTGAGAAGAATTATCTTCAAATTTCGAATGCTCACTGGTGGGTTGCTGTGTCAATGGATGATAATCGTATCGTAGGTCAAGTAGCAGTCCAGCCTCTACATCTTGGCGATCCGGTTTACTATCAAACTTTGCCATTGGAAGAAAGAGATCAAATCTGTGAATTGCGACGAATGACTGTGGTTCCCGATGCTCAAAGGCGCGATATTGGGTCTCGTCTATTAGTAACTTTATTGAACTTTGCTCGACAGCATGATTATCGAAAAGTACATTTGACTACATCAACCAACATGAGCAAAGCCTGTACATTCTATCAAAAACATGGTTTTGTGAAAGGTGAAATTCATCGTTTTTCACTCGATGGATTAAATGTTGAAAAACCTATACAATACAAAGAACATTTCTGGGAAACTCTTCCAAAGCCGTTTATTTTGAAACCTCAAGATATAATACCCGAAGAAGATCAACAACGCATGAAATTACCACCAACGAACTCGAAATATTGCTATGAACAACATTTCTTTCTTGAATTGTAAAAAGAGCAATAGCTAGCATTCCTTATTGTGTACTCAAAAAGTGATTGTGTACTCAAAAAGTGAGTACACTCTAGAATCGGTCAGTGTGTCCGTCCGGCCGGTCCTCCGTCCGTTTACATGATAACTTTCGAAAGGAGAGTCCGATTGCGATGAAATTTTCTACACAGTTTAGTCTCAACAATATCTCAGTCGAGTTCGAAGATGAGAATGATTGGCCGGGTCATTGCTGAGTTATGGCAAAAATAGTTATTTTTCCCTATGCTTCCATATGCGAAGATCGACCTATCTCCGCTTTCGTAAAAAAATTTTCCTATCATAGTCAAATAAAACCCCAACTATTATATACCATTCGATAGAGAATTTCACGAGCTACAAAATGGTATATAAAACATATGGAAACAAGAAAGCCAACTCACCTATTGCAAAGATAATTAAACGGAATTCAGTTCTGATTTTGTCCATGCTCTAATTGATCGATACTTAGAGCTCTATCTTCCGATCACGGAGATGATAATTCGAGGTTTTCTGGGGTGGAGAACTCGAATCTGTGCTCTACTCACCTCGAAATCCCATTGGTTGAACAGTAACCAATAGAAATCAAGCTATAGGAAAAAAGACTTTCTTAGGGTAAATCAAGGTGAAGAGTTTAAATCTGAGCTGTATTCACCCCCAAATCCTATTGGTTGAGCAGTAGCCAATAGAAATCAAGTGTTTATAGACAAGATTTGCCCCGATAATTTTTATGTTCCCACATTCTAGAACGACTCATCTGTCTCATTCACTTTTTGAAGTACACATAACTCTCGGATTTAAATCCGAAGTTTGCGCATTTATTCAATACTATAGAGGGAATAGATCTTCACTTAAAATTAGACGATGCTTCTGCCGCTGATATATGGATTACGTGAGTGATGCAAAATATGTAGCATCATCTTCACTGCCAGAAGAATTAATTTGCATTTGACAACACTGAAAATTTTTCATACAGGAAAGATCCATGTCTTTGTATGAACAATTACGTATATGAAATTAATAAAAATCTAGAAAGAAAAGTGAACCTTCTTTAACCGGGCCTCACAGACATTTAAACATGGTACATCTCTAAGCTTGCCATGTGTCATGAGCAATGCAGCAAAAGTCTTGTTATACAATTAAAACAACTCCATCGTGTTGCACATTTCAATTCCATAGGATTTACACTAGAAACTTTTTGTTCACATATGAGATCAGTCTGATATATTCTTTCGTTATCAACACCAGACTTATCATTCAAAAACAACGTAAAATATGCTGATTTACGAGTTAGTATGACTCTAAATCGGCCTTCAAGCGAATTAACAGTCTCCAGAAAAGTAATTATATTAATGTTATCACTCAAGATCATATAAATATTCATTATATAATCACATTTCAAAGGTGCTTGACATTGCCTTCGAGTTTTATTACGATTACTAATAAAAGCTCTTCGTACGACTGAAGTTCGCATAGGTCTCTCCAGCTTGCAAACAAACGTACATTATTTTAAGTTTGAGTTTAATTTGTTTTGAGCTCCAATGATAGCTATTTAATTTTTTCACGAAAATTACTTTTCGCGTATCTGCACATTTGATCTCAAAACGATTGAATTTTTACTAATTACCATGTGAAATCAAGCACAGTGTTTGGTAGCAGTAATTCAAATCAGAACATCGTTATTTTAATAGATACTCGTTATTTGATTGAATATTTGTAGTAGGTCAGACGCCTATCAATCTCGCTCAAGAGGCATACCATAGTTATTAAAATATATCATGAAATATCAAATTGGTGTTACCTGATATTAAAAGCTAATCCATCGAATTGTCTGTTTGATTGATGAGACAATCCACGAGTGGTTGACTTTTCTCGTAACATACTTCAGTACGTATTAACAATCGTGTTCTACAAAACAAAGTGAAACATCGAAAAGAGGATTTTGTTTCCGACTGAAATGATTGATTGATTTTTATTAGAATGTGTTGTATGTGTCAAGAAACATTTCTCAATAGAATAGTGTCATGTTATCTGCAACTAACTCTATCTATCTATGTTTGAAAGCGAAAAAAAGCAACAACTGATAAAGTGATTCAACACCGATGTGAATTATTTTTATGTTCGGTCGACATCAAAGTGAGATGAGCCAATCTAGAAGAAATAATAATAGGAGCAGATTCAGTGACCGGTTGACGTTCGACAAAATGATCTTAGAAGAAACGTGTATTATGTATTTATTCAATCAACAAGAGTCGATTCAAAAGAAAACAAAAATAAAAGACACTGATTATAAAAAACGGATTCTGACAAGTCAATTGACTTCTTGTGGTTGATGATGAGGGCGATAGATTGATTCGAATATCGAGTAAAGATAATCACATTTCTCGTGTTCATCTCTCAGCAAGTGACATCTTTCAATGATTACGTTTCATTCAACGGTTTGCTTTGCTATTTGGATTAATTGAATGAAACACGTGCAAATCGATGTGATCGTCGTTGATTAAATAAAAGACTGCCACTATGAGTTAATCAAAGGAAGCAAAGTATATGTCTCGAGAATGTTGTAGTCGTTTTCTTTGTTCTTAAATCGTATCATTCCATTAGTTATTCCAATTTTTTGGTCAAATAAACTTATTTTTATTAGAATTTTAATTTTAAAATACCAAATATTTGATACAAAGTATTGCCATTCTCATTATCCGATTTTGTTGAACAGAATGAATATCAACAACTCGGTGTTTAATGAAACATCAAAGTGATACTTGTATTTCTCTTCCATTTGATGTCGAATAATATGACAAAAGAAACACTTAGTCAGAAGATCACATAAAAAAGACGTTTACATAGGAATTAGGGAATAGTTCAATGAAAGGTAGTATCTTCACTATGACACCCGCACTCTTTGTTGTATGGTATCGAAATTTGTTTCTCTATTGATCTAGAGCATGAATGTTGATAATTTATGAATATTGGCTTAGTGATAGAATCTTCTTGTAAGATAGTTGAACAAAAAAATAATAATGAAATATTATAGTAGGACGGTAATCCCTTCACCTAGGTACCCCGCACTCAATCACAGTTGTTTGCTTTACTCATTCTTCATCAAATGTTTCAACTGTCGAGACAGATGGGTTCCATTCCTTTTCTGGAATTATTCCTGCAAGTTTCTTGTAACCGAATTCCTTACCCAAAAAAATCGTTTACAAATCTAGTTACCAAGAACTAAATGGAATCGACCGGTTCCGACCCGGTAAGATTGATCTAAGAAGCAAATCGTACCGGACAACGTTAGTTGGATCAATAGGAACAAGCAGTTTTGTAAAGAGTTTTCTGACTAACGATACTAACATGTGTTTTAGAATAAATAGAAGTCTCAGTATTTTATCTATATTTCTGTCATTTCCGTTGTTGAGACTTGAGTCTTTTTACGAAAAGATTCCTTGTTCAATTCTATACAAATCTGAAGATGTGTGTTTTCACTTCAACTACACTCACACTCTAGATGTCGGATTTGAATTCGAATTTGAATAATAAATGAAACTAGGCCTGTTTCTTTGTTTTTTTTTTCTAAACAGATAGAAAAAATGTCGAATGGAATTCGTATATCCTTTACATTCATTGTTGAATTCGAGCAATATTATTCGCACTTCAATGTTGACAGCTAGTCGATACCACATCTCTGACAGATGAAAAAGAATGACAAGTAGAAAATATTGGCTGTAGATTTATTGTAACAACAGAATTGACATAAGTGAAGACCTCATACATATGGTTTACGAAGAGAAATCATTGACGATTGAAGCTGATAAAAATTTTGAGAGCTCCTGGCATGCAAAATGCATTGAAACTATATATACATAATAATAATAATAATAATTTTGAATGAAGAAATAAACGTCTTAGTATAGGTAGAATAAGATGATTATTGTAAATCAGAGAACTTCCATAGAACTCTCTGTATGAGATTCTTCTACCGGATAACAGAAATGAATTAAAATGTGTTTCAAAAACAATGAATTCCAAGATAGTTTCATTCGTTGTTATTAATATCAATATTTTCGATAGAGTCTACCAGGCAAAGTTGTTCTCAGGACATTTTGTTGCACTCTATTCTGCCATGAATAAAAATGATATATGAGAAACTTGTTTCCTGCATTGTATAGCAAGAAGAACACTTTATTGTTTTTTCTATGTTAGGATTCCAAGAATACATTGCACATATTCACCTCAGCTAAGTTTTCTATTTATTTTTGTGATTCTAGAATAGAGCTAAAGTAATAATTCCCATCAACAAAATAAAATAGGGATAGTAGTAGATAGTTGAAAAAGAAGAAATAGGAATTATTGTTTTTATCAACAGCAGAAGAATAACGAATATCACGAACTAAATCAACAGATGTCGACTGAAAATCTTCTGCTGTTTGGTGTAGCAGAATAACAAAAAAATGACCAACAATTACAAAAATAAATGTTCATTATTGTAATTCTATTTTTCTTTCCTTTCTTTTCTAGAATTGTCATTAGAATTTACATTGAATGTATAAATAATTATGAGAATCATAGACACTAGTCGATAACGATAATTACGACGCCTTGTTTTTTTCAATTTCTACACATTTTTGAAGCACATCCTAATGTCTTGAATTTCTAGAACACGAATATTTCATCCTTTCCTGCACTGCCCTATGGATGTCTCTACTATCAGACCTATTATTCTTTATAACTTTCTAGTATGTGAGTGTGTGCTTTGCATCCTATTCCTTCACATCCACACCTAAATAAATCTTACTTCTCAACAGACAATCTTGTTACCTGTTCATAGTCCAAGCCTAGATCATGAACTACTTAGTAAAGCAGTACCACTATTGTGGTAGTTCAGAAAATATCTGCTTATCTATGCTTGTCTCCCAGATCACCAGCAAGATTTCATTTGCCATCTCTCTGTACTATATTTTATGTCAATCTCAACATAGCTAGCCGTATAGGACTGTCTTCATAGCAAATGATTTTTGGCTGACTGAAAACGTCCTATGACGACTTGTCTGACTTCGAATGTCTTTTTTTTCAAAAAGATCGGCTTTGATTTAAAATTAACCGGAAACTTGATGTCCTAACTTCCACCGCTCATCTACGCTTTTCTACAATTGTTTTTTAACTCTAACGAGTCGCGAATTCAATTTTCCACAACTGACTCGAACAGGTGGACAAAATTAATTTTTATTTTTTCTGCTTATCCCGTTTCTTTCGCAGAGAGGGAATCTATAACTTATGATCCAAAATATTGGTAAGATGCCACTCAAGCTGTGATTATCATTTTTCATTCTGGATACTATTTCACGAAGCTGCCTTTTAAAAACTAGTGATTGACGATTTATAATGAAATTGTAACAAACATACAGCCTTCTAAAGCTTAGCCAACATCTAGCGACGAACTTATTGAATATTCATCTTTTCTTAAATTGGATTTGAGATTGGTTTCATTGATATGATCAGCATTCTGCAAGAAAATTCATAAGCAACGAACAGAAACACCACAAGGGCAAATGATACTTTCGGCGAAACGACACAAATTCATCGTCGCTCATTCTGATGGTATATTAATACACACAAGTAGTAGAGATTGACCGAAGCGAATAATAATGCATTGATTAAAATGAACAGTCATCTGTTAAAACAATGATGATCGATTTTAAAAATACATCGGTACTCTCCAACATGTATATTACTCAAATCAGTATCAAATACACTCGACAATAGTCTTGCTTAGAAATTGCTACGCAGACCTTGAAAACGTAATAAATTATTTTTTATCGCATGTTTATTAAAACAATGTAAAGTGCTTTTGCATATCGGTGAAGACAAACTAACATTTTTTTTTACATATAACATAAAGGTTTGGTTGGGTGTAGGTGTCGATCATCCCTTCACCAAGATCTACAACCATACCTACAGCAAAAGCCCCGCCCTAGCTGCATACACACACACACACACATCCTCCACTAAAGTACACAGTGTCTTTAAAGGTGTCCGAGTTTAACTTCGATTCTCCAACAACAACAACCATCTTTCATTGTATTCTTGATTACGTCGACACTCTTCTTCCCATCGTTTGATCATTGTTTGATCAAGACGATGTCCATCTCGCCGATGTCCCTCTCTGACTTGCTCACCAAAACCATGTTTGCCTTTTTTGCATCCACCTGCACCAGAACCTGTTGTCACTGTCGTGTCACAACATATCCATTTGAATTTATTTTTTTGTCGCTCAAATTCTTCGCGTCTTTCCGGATAATTGATGACATCACATTCAAGTTTTGTTAACTCATATGATACTTCACTTTGAGTATGAATGGCAAGATCAGGTGCTGAATTATCATATATGAATCCATCATGATGAACACAATTACCTAGAAGAACTAGAGTTATGAACAAGAAGAATAAAAGTTTCTTTTCTTACCCATTTTGTTTTCATTCTCTATGTAAAGATCTTTGCATTTTACACATTTGAGAAGATCTTCCGCTTTATGTCGTTCCAACTCGAGCTCTTCTTCTTCTTGACGTGTTCGTGCAAATTGCACATCCGACGAAAATTGTCTCAAAAGAAAAGGTTCTCGAATAACAGCAACTGCCCATTTTTCTACCATCTGTTGTTGTTCATCATTTGTTTCTTGTTGTTGCTCAACAACTGCTTCTCGAAATCTTGCACGAACATATGTATACACACTTTGATTGACAACAGATGAACTCATGGATCGACCCATAGACGAATCTGATTCCGATTTATTAACACCAACAAGAGAATCAAGATCGTAGATGATCATCGAACGAGTATAGGCTACGCATTCATCATATCGTTCTTTCAGTGTTTCAAATACTTTTTTCTCATCATATGCTCCTTGGGAAGCAAGTAGATTGAGATCAATTAGTTGAAGAAGTTGTACATTTCGATCTTTTCCGTACACGGTCAATCGTTCAAGTAAACTCTGTACACTTGTCTCATTTGGGAAAAGTTTATGTTCGATCACGGCGATACGATCACTACTATCAATGATTTCAATACGTGCACTGCCACCATGTAGATCGACAATGATTCGTCCTGCATACATGTGTCGTGATAGGTGATTTACACGAATCCTTGATCCACTCATGAGGTTGCGCAGAAGTAGGCGAGGTAAGGTTTCACTACCGAGAAAGATTTGATATTGTTGTGCAGTTCGATCGACAATCTTCAGTGCTTCTTTATAGTTGACATGAAAATTTGGTTGTGTTCTTTGAACAGCCATGCAACGAACAGTAATGGCTCGAGTAAAAGCTCTGAAAGAGATAAAATAACACTATGTCTATCGAAAACAATTTTCAGCAAAACATTAAAGTGTCTTTTAAATACTCTGATATCTTTAAATTCTAATTATTGAACTTACTTGCATGCTGCACCACTAAAATTAGTTGAAGCAATAACTAATCGATCAATGAGATCCGGTTCAAGAGCCCATTCTGGTATTTGAGTCAAGATTTTCATGCGTGCTTGAGATGATGGTCGACCAACAAAGAATTTTCCCGACATACGTCGTAAAAAAGCTTCATCCATCATGTGCAGACGGTTTGTAGCACAGAAAATCATAAGGTTGGGTACATCTTTGATACCATCAATCAATGAGAGAAGAACACTAATCTTGTCTACTTTTCCTTCACTTGAATCTTCATCACGTTTCGGTGCGAGAGAATCAATTTCATCAATAGACAAACAGCACATAGCATAGGGCACACGATGACATCGAGAGGCAAGTGCAATGATGACTCGTTCTGATTCACCTACCAAAGGACGATTGAGTTCGCCAGCCGCTAGAGGTGGTCCGACCATGGCAATACCTAATTTCGTACTTAGTTTACTCATGATCTCTGATTTACCCGTACCTAAAAACAAAGTCGACCTATTTCAATAGAAAAATTGTAAAACAAAAGCATTACACACCAGGAGGCCCGTACATAATGAATCCCCTCGCTGGCTTCACAAGTCCTTTGTCAACTGGACGTTGTGGTTGATTCAATTCGGTTTGAATATTGTTGATTTGGGCATTGTGTTCATCTATCTGTTTCTCATATTCAGTAGCACGACTTATCCATTGATCCAATGTGTTTTTCAATGGAAGCAACTTTTCTTCCAGTTGTGTCCGATTGTATTGCCATTGTCGATCAATTTGTTGCAATTCTTCCGCTTGTTCACGCGATGTGTTTGTCGTATTCATTTGTAATCGCTCGTTTAAATATAATACATATGCTTGTTCTATTGTCCGATTCAGTTCAGTAATCTTTTCATCGACATCCCATCGATGCATCGTTGCTTCATTCAACAATTTTTCCAAGCGACGAACCTCCTTGGTATGATCTTTTAATTGATCTCGTCGTACTTGGCTACTGGCAATAGATCTTGACATTCTCAATTCTTGTTCAGATATTGTCAGGGGCAGAAAGAACTCGCCCATTGTTGAAAAGAGTCCATCATCGGCATATCCCTCATCACGCATCTCAGCAAATGATGCATCGATGCAAGCTGGCTCTAGTTTAGATAGAGCCCCATAACTTTGAAGTGCTCGTTCAAAACGAAGCGTATGATAGATAAAGAGTTTGATTAAATGAAGATTAGCAAGATGTTCGGAGCGAGATTCTTTAGGTAGATTGTCTAAAAATGAAAGTGTAATATATTTATCAACTTTATCGACGTAAATACCTGTTGATCTTAAAGGTTCTTCATTGAGTGAACTTTCTTCAAAGGAACGTCTTCGATCGTCAGCAGCACTCTCTCGTTCTCGATCAACTGCTGCCTTCAATATTCTCTTTGCGTTCATTGACAACTTTTTTATATTGTCCCATTCGGTTTGTTTTAAATTGGATAGATGAAGAAATGAATAAATGTCTTCGGCATATAATGCCTCGAGCCATTGTTTAGTTTTCATATTGTCTTCTTTGGCACATACGTCTTCAACAAACTGTTCGAGAGAACTCGTGCGTGGGCGTTCAAAGATAAGTAAGGTTGCCATTTCACTGGCTTGTCGAGTGCCACTAAAAACAAATTGACAGTGGATGCGAGCATCGTTGCTGAGGACCCAACAAGATGGAAAGGACTTTTGAAGATGAGAACGGAGTTCAATTTCGAAGAGACCTCGAAAATGATCATAAGACCATGTGCCAAATTCATCAGTGATAGTGAGAGGTTCGACGAGGCGCAAACGTTCTGCTGACCGCTGACGAATCGTACCTAATGAGCTCATTTGTTCGTGAATAAATAAAGCAAGAAGCGATCCAGGATGAAGAAGAAATCGTTTGTTGTCACATGGCGTCCAGGCATCGTCACTATTAGATCTACGATGGAATTGTTAAAAAGAAATGTTAAAAGTGTTTGACATCAAACTATCAAGTCTTGAAATTAGATTTTAAAAAGCCTTTTCATAAAATAGTTTAAGTCTGAGACAAATTCGCTGAAATTTTATGAGATTGCTACTAATCTAAAAAGCAATCCTATCCATTTTGCCGATCTGTCTATTAGGCACAGTCTGTAAGTTGAAAGGAAGATGAGCGAAATTTTCTTGTTATATAGTTCAATACTCATTATAAATCATGTTTCACAAAAAATGTGACACCATTTATGCTTGTTTGAATTTATCCAATCACCATGTCTAGCTTTCAATAATTAAAAATGAAAATGCGGATTAGTCTACTTACTCACGTGTACTGGTTTTCTTGACAATTTGCAAGAGAAACGTATGCAGAAAGTCCTTCACATCTTTTCCTTGATGTTTGATAATAAGTATACATTTGACCTCGGTCAAAATTATTGGCATATTATCTTGTTCTGATGGCTTTGACGTTAATGCAGGAATGGAACGAGGACCTAATGACAACTGTTGTACTGAGCCTTGGATACGTATGTCAACACACAAGAATGTTTGTTCTTCATCTTCATATTTAACACATTCTTGCAATATCTCATGATAGTCGTCCAAATCAGCTTGTATTCCAAGTTGTTGAGCAGCCTTGAGTAATGATGTTTTATCGATGTCATGCCCATCAAATTGATTAATTTTTGATAATCTTCGATAAAGATCACGGAAAGTTTTTATATTCTCTTCGTTCAAAGAGATGCCTGGCTTGAAATATCTATCAGGAGTAATTGTTAGATTATGGTTTGTCATTCTGCAAAAAGAAAAACAATCAATTTTGAATGGAGTAGATGTAATTTGAAGTAGCTCTCCTTAAATCTTTATATATTGTGTCGGCTTTCGCTATAGACAAATGACATTCTTTCCCTTTTTACGATTTCAATTTTATAAATAGACAACACGCTCGTTTTTCCTACTTTCAATGTAACAGTGGGTAATTTTCACTATGACACAATGAAAAACAACCGTCGCATTGTATGTTTATCAGCATGCTTTTTCTTGCGTTCTATTTTTGCTTTATCGCCACTCAACTTTTATAACTCGGTCATTACCTAGCTTACCTTGAATAATGTGAAATAGTGACTCAACAATGATGAAATTACCCTTGTTGTTGCCTGTCGTCACAAAAAAAACAGTGAAAGTTTCCAGCTTCTTATCATTTCATTTGGAACTTTTCATCTTGACGATATATATATATAGAACTAATTTTAATGTCAGTCAATTTTGTAAAACTTACTATTCATTACTAAGTGTAAGTTTATTTGGATACACATTTTCATTCTCACTTTTGCTTTTCTTGATTGATGAATTGCAAAAAATCTTTCAGAAGACGTGTTTTTTTCTTTCAGTAAGCAAGGTTATTTTATGTTAGTCGTCTCATTTCTTTTATATTTTTGTCCTCGTTTTCATTCTGACAGAGAATGAAAAAAATCTATTGAATTTAAAACCTGAGATTTGTATTTTTCCTTGACTTCTAAGACATTTGTAAATTAAGTTTCTCTGTAGTTGGTCTGCTTGTGATGTATTTCGTGTATATTCGATCTTTCCTGATTAATATTCTTCATGGTGAACTATTTCATAGTTTTTACGGCATCATATTATAACTATAGAGCACTAGATTTCAAATTATTTTAGAGTTAATTTTTGTAACTACTTTATTCAATATGGCTTTACATTTCAATAATAATGATGAAGCAGATCTTGAAATACAGAAGATAACTAGTGAGTTACAGCGTCTAGAGAGAGAAAAACAAGACGCCAAGGATGAATTACGAGCGATCGAAGCACGTATCGAAGAACTTAAGCAAGCATCAAAAGATCACGAAGCAGAAATTCGTCGATTGGATGAACAAATTAAGCAACTCAATAATGAACTAGAAAGACTTGAACAAGAACTCGAAGATTTACGAGATGAACAAACTCGTTTAGAACAACAACGCCGTCAACAACAATTGGAACATGATCGCCTTCAGGACAAACTCTATCAAGAAACAGAACGTCTTCGAAAACTCCAAGAACAACTCAAAGAACTCGAAGATCAGAAACGTGAATTAGAAGAACAACGTACACAACTTGAACAACGTCGACAACAACTTGAGCAAGAGATACATCGAATCGAAGCACAAATTACTCAACTTGAACAACAACTACAGGAATTACAGAATCGTCTTGAACAATTAACTCAAGAAATACGATTACTCGAAGCAGAAATAGATCGTCTTGAAGAGGAAATCAAAGAATTACAAAACCGAATTGAGACATTTGAACGACAAAAAGAACAATTTCAACAACGTATTCATGAAAATGAGATGAAACTTGATGCCAATGAAGCTGAACAAAAAAAAATCGAAGATATGAAACAACGCATAGCTCATTTGATCAATTTAAAAAAAAATCATATTGCAGAGTTACGAAAGGAACAAGCAAAATTGGAAGCAGAAAAACGTGAAGCACAACAAAACATAAATCGTGCTAAAGCAGAATTGCAGGCTGCTCAAAATCGAATGAATCAATTTCAAGCTGTAGTTAATCGGCTTCGACAAGAGTTGGCTACACTTTTAAAAGAGATACAGACGACAGGTAGAGAAATTCAACAGCTGGATGGAGAGAAGAATAAATTACAGTAAGTTATTTTAGTAGTCTAGCAACATCGAGATAGGTATATTTATTTTAGAGGTCAACTGCAGACGCAGACGAAAGAACGTGCTGATGTCGATAAAAAAAGACAGGATACAAATGCAAAACTCGATGGAAAAAAGAGCGAATTTCAAAAAGCCGAACAACAACGAGATAAACTTCAACAAAATGTGACACGTCTAGAAAATGAACTCAAAACTTTAAGTGAAAATCTTCGCTCTCTGATCGATCAACGTGATAAGTGTGCTGAACAGCTCGAACGTGAGCGCGAAAAACAAAACAAACTTGAACAAGAATTAAAAACAGAAGAAGACAAACAAAGACAAGCCGAACAAGCTCATCAAAGGCAAGAACAACAAGTGAGAAACGATGAAACGACCTTACGACAAGCAGAGAGTAAAGAAACAGCAGCGCGTACGGCTGAACAACAAGCACAAGTTGAATTAACAACAGCCCAAATCAATTTGGCAGCTGCTCAAGCAGAGTTGGCTAGTGCAACAGCAGCAGCAGCTGCTACTGCAACTGTTCCAGGAGCTTCTGTTGCAGCGGCAGCCAGAGTAACAGCAGCTCAAGCAAAAGTGACTGCTTGCCAAACACAAATGGCGCAGCGCACAGCTTATCATAAACTGAAAGTAGGTGAACATACAGCAGCTCGTGCACATACCACAAAATGCCGGGCCACTCTACAACAAGCTCGTGTAACACTTCAGCAACGGAAAAGTGAGCTCGAAACTCAGAAACAACGAGTCAGTACCAAAAAAGGAGAGCTTGAGAAACAAAAGACAGTAGTGACAGCGACAAAAGAGAAACTCGAAAAATTGAAACAAGATTGCACGAAAGCAGAACAGAAGGTCAAAGAGAAAGAGACAGCAGTTAAAAATGAAAAGTCTCAACTTGAAAAACAAAAAAAAACATGCGAAACATTGAAGGCTGAGATCAATCAACTTGATACAGCAGTCAAGAATTTAGTTCAACGTGTTCAAAACCTCGATCAACAAATAAAGAAATCACAAGATGCATTGACACAAAATGAAACTCAATTAAAAGGCAAGCAATCTCAGCTCAATCAACAAAAAAGTCAAGAAACAGCAAAAACACGTGAACGTGATACAAATATAGCTGCAGTGGACAAAGAAGCAGCATTAATACGAGAAAAACAAATGGAAGTCATGCGCATTGACAATCACTTACAAAATGTTCAAACGAATCTTGATATCCTGAACAAGTCAGTACCCGAACTTGAGAAAGACTTAGCTGATCAGGATCAAAAGTTGAAAGAAGTACAAAAAGCAATGCAAAAACTCGAAGCCGAACATTCCAAACTTGAATCTCACTTGACCGAACTTGACCGTGAGAAACAACAGGCAGAAAGAGAAATCAAAACACTAACGCGTGATATTGAAAGGCAACGTGTAAACTTGAATGAAAAACAACTTGCAAAAGGCTCTCTTCAAGCAGAAGTAAATAGGAAAAAGTCAGATTTAGCAGCAAAACAATCGCAAAAACTAGCACGTGAAGCTCAATTACATGCTGTTGAAGATCAACAGCTAGCTAATAGGCAAGCAATTAAAAATGTTGAAAACCAAATGAATGATATGGATCGACAGATACAACGACAGACAACTTTACAACAGGAAACAAAACGTCTTTGTGACCAAGCTGAAGCACAACTACGTAATACAGAACGTGATCTTGACCGAATTACTCGACAGCTGAATGATAAACAAAATATTTATGATAAAAGAAAAAGAGTTGCAGACAATTTGAATACTCAAGTAGAGCATCGACGAACATCACAAGTAGCTGTTGATCAGGAACTGTCGCAATTATCATCTACGCTTCAGTCTCGCCGAACAAAAATAGCTCGAACACAACGTAATATATATCAAGCGAACCAGTAT
>CAJNOL010002582.1:0-35797 GCA_905250125.1 Rotaria sordida | reverse complement strand
TTGTGCAGCAGGCATTATTGTCACTATTGCCGTTCCTCTTGAGAATGCAATGCATACGGGACCTTACTTTTCTCTCATGTGTGGAATCAATGTCGTGTCTATAACATTTGCCAGTATACAAGTGTATAAAAGTGCAAGACGAGTAAAGCGTGCTATTGAGCAACCAAATGATCCGTCACGTCAGCTGGAATACTCTACGCAATAGTAAAATAGTACTCATTAATAGATGTGTTGCTCAAAATCGAATGCAGCATGATGACTGATAATCTTTATAAAATAATGTTTTATCAATGATATTAATAAAGATACTTCATAGTTCGTGATAATAAACTGCCATTGACATTTATCGAACGAAGATCTTTGATTTTTCAAAGTTTTCTCTTCAACTCAATCGAATGCTAAAATACATCAAATTTCGAAGTTGATCTTTGTGAGTTTCATTTCTTAACTAATAGTTATATTAACAATATCTGACAAAAAGAAATTTACGAAAGAATATTATTTAGGGTATAAGTGTGGGTGTGAATCTCTGTGGATCGACTAAATATTCACACTGTACAGAGTGTGGGTGGGTGTGGGTGGCGACGTCTCCGTTTCTACACCCACACCCACACCCACCCACACCCACACCCACCCACACCCATACTCTTTAGTTCTCCGAAGACCATTAACATCTTCAAGATATTTAAGAAATCAATTTCACTCAAAATTTTGCGAAAATTTATTTGAGTAATAAGAAAAAAAAATAGAATTCATGAATTCGATATGTTCGAGATCGTTTGAAGATGCAAACCTCATTTACTAATTTGTCTGACAGACAAATTATCATAGTAAATCATGCTATCAACGTTGGATTTCCAATGATCTTCGCTTCCTCCACGAAATCTATTTTGAAAAAAGTCAAATAAAGTACTTATAACAAAAGTATTCTGAAATAAAACTCACGTGTGAAAAGACAAGTTGTTAATAAGTCGTTTACTGTCATTGGTTGTCCACCGGATGCTCTGATCAATTAGCACTTCTCCGTTGATTTTTATTTGGACGTGTCCATTGGCGTTATTACCAGTGTTTGATTTGACATACATATGAACTCTGTACAACTTGCCTTTTTCAATACTACCTAAAGTTAAGAAAGAGTACGTTTTTATATTCACCCTTTCGCAATCATTGATGACATTTTTTACTGAATCATCAAATGATCTGGTAAGAAATTTTAAAGACTTTTCGGTTGTGTTTCGATACTCTATGGGGATAATCCGTGCTCAAAAGCATGTCGAATGGAGAAGTAATCTCGAACAGTGACTACTTCAAACTAGCGGTGATTCTGAATATAACTTTCCTTAAGAATAATAACTCATACCAGTTGATGGATACGATTTGCCAAACTTGTCTCCACACTGCCCTGGCATACCATAATAATAAACATATGGAATGAAATAGACTCGTTTATTATCATTGTACCACATTAAACGTAGAGTTCCACCCGCTCCATCTTTTGGGGGATTGCATCCTGTATTTCGATTTCCGATGCCAAAACCGAAACCAACTTTTCCACCACGACTCCAGTCGAATTGACTATGAAACCGAACGTCAAAATCCAACTCATATGCAGAACCATCTGGGATTCTTGTGTTGGATATGATACCGCTTTCCCCACCCAATGCATTTTTTCGTAAAGTGATACGTAATTTCCCGTCTGAGATCGATGCACGATCGTTTTTCCATCCGCTGACCGAACCAAAATCAGCTTTGGCCATAGCATCTGTATATTGACCTTGGGCACGATTGTCCCAATTGATCGATTTCTGATAGAGTTGTGTTGACACTGATTTAAATAAACAAAAAGAAGTACTCATATGAAAGTATATGTTTATTTAATTTACCAAAATCAATCAGTATCAACGAAAGAACAACTGTCACGGCTAAATTCGTCGTAATTTAATAAAAGCATCCGTTATATGCACTTTATCGAGTCACAAAAAACAATGAGATACCTGTAGTTGTAAATAGCTTCATTCTATGGGAGCGATCGCTGCGTTCGACGATAAATTGTGAAGAAAATCGAATAGGCAAAACATTTATACAGAAAATAAATATCCCTGATTAACATAGCAGTCAAATGATCACGAACGCATCTGGCAAAGCTTCATCAAATATTTTCTTCGTGAGTGTGTGCAATAACACTTGTTGTTTTCTTTAAGTGTAATTACTTTGTCTCTCCTTCTATACGAATGCATATAGTCAGATGTTAGATATATGTTTTCGATCGATTCACTGATATGAAGTAACAATGCACTTTCATTTGTGTGCTTGATTGTAGAACTATGGGTGCTTCCTCCCATCTGATGAAACAGACAACTGAATCTTGATCTTTTCTTCAAGACGATCATTTTTTTTTGAAAAAGAAAACAAAATTAACAAGAATTTATTGTGAAGAATGAAAAAGAAATTATTTAGACTAACGATGCTTCTCTTGATTATATAAATTGAAGTTTCTATAGATCAGCCACTCAGATGTTTGGAACTCTCTAAATCTTGATACGTTGATGATGTACAGTTAGATCTCGCATCTGGCCAATCTAGAGTAAGGCCATCTGCAGCAAACACGTAAGTGCTGCTTGTTGTCATGAATCAACTTGTAGTAGTTACACATTATGAGCTATAGACTCTGATTAGAGAGCAGAATTGTTTGACATTATTCGCAATCTCTGTTTGAAAAAAGAGAAGTAAGTATAAGGGAGAAAAAGCGAATCCCGGTATCCTTTGTATCCTGTGGGTGTGGGTGTGGATGTTGTTTGGATGTGGGAATGGTTATAAAGACAATAACGACACCCACACCGTTAGAAAAGAGGGAAGTACTGATCGATTAGCGGAATAAACGTTAAATGACTAAGTGCCCAGTCGTGACTGGGTCCCAGTTCGACTGGGCACTCAGTTACTGGCACTGGTGCATCCCTAATGCTCATCTCTGTTCTCTGTTGAATGGTGAAAATCACAGGTCTCTAGCTTGTTCCTATCGACACTTATTCAAAAAACAACCACCTACCTTATATTTTGACGTCTATAATAAATAAAATGAGACTTACTAGCTGAAAGAATGTTACTGTTAGCTTACAACTCAATAACCACAAATTTTTAATGTATTTGTCTGTTGAACGATAGAAATGGCAAGTTTTTCCATGCATTCTACTTCGTTTAGATCATGGCAAATTTTGGATGTATGGATGTGGATAGATGGGAATGAGGATGTTATATTGAGTTCTCACTCACACTCTCAACAAAACTTTGATTCAGATTTTTCCAACACGATTGAAGTATTTATCAATTTAGTCGTAAGCCAGGAACAATTACTTGTGCGCCAAGATTTGCACTGAGAAATCTTGCAACTGCTTTTTTCCAACACATGACTCATGAAAAATATGAGAATGTACGTCTTATGTTTACTATCACGCGTACATCGATCCGCACCCTTTAATTCTTTTATTTTTTTTGTGTTGAAGAATAAACAATATTGTAGTGCTTCAGGATTAGAATAATAAAAGTGTAATAGCAAAATTATTAGAAAAAAAAGAGATGTCACTCAGAATCACTTTTTACTTATTGACATGATCGATGCCAATAACTATACGTTGAATAAACATATCCCATGATGAATCGCTCAATTCTAATTGTTTACAATAGATACCATTACGTTGACTTATTTGTTGATAGAATTCGATCGCTTTGCTAATTTGTTCATTCATGTTAGCAGGTAAATGGTTGCAGAGATAAACCTTAGCAACATAGAGAGAGTAAAATGTAAATTGAAAAGATCGGAAAAAAACAATTCACTTTGATTTGTTCAATGTTAAATAAAAATTGACACGTATGTTGTTGTAAATCTTGCATTTGAAGAACGAGCCAAAGAAGAATGACACCTGTACCAATTAAACGAAGAATTTCGTCTTGTATGTTCAAAGCTAAGAAAATTAAAGTTCATATCTCCGTAATAAATCATACGATCTTACCAAGCGAGTTAAAACCTTGTTCACGTAAATATTGTTCTAGGCCATTGAAAATATCAACATTGATATGAAGTATATCAGCTAAATCTTTATTCAACGTAAATGAACCGTCCTATATTCGAATCAAATGCAAAAAAATACATCGGTAATAAACTTTGAAAATGATATTACCTCGGATTGAAGTTTGATGAGTTCTTCAATCATTGTTCTTGTAGATTGAACATTTTTCAGTTTAATGAGAAGTGGAGCACCAGTCGTTTGACCTGAATTCGTATACAATTGCAGTATATCTCTCAAACAACAACAAAGGACAAATTACCGAATGAGGTAATAAGTTCACCAGAAAAGTTACGTGTTACAGATGTGATTTGACCATCGAGCTGAGAAAAGACAGAAAAAGTGAAAAATCGAACTATGAAAAGATGACATAATACGAACTAAGTACAATGAATCATTGGGTTTGCGATCATAAACTACAGAATAACAATAATTTAATATCATTTATACTTTTTTCATACTGACCAGATTTAGCTGCAAAGTTTGTATCACTTTCTACATATGTAATATGTCGTTCAATATCATCTTTGCTCAACCCTAGATAAATATGAACGGTATTTAATAATGATATGAAACATCTAAGTAATTGTCGAACTTTGCTGATTGGATCCAACAGTAAATGAAGCTTTCGCGCCCGAGCGTGCTTCTTCAGCATCGACATGAAGTATCCCATTAGCATCGATATCCATACGAATAGCTATTTCAAGTGTCTGAGCAGCGAAGTTGCTTGCTAGATCAGAAAGACTAAATTCACCCAATAATATCTATAATAGAGAAGGCTAGAAAATAAAATTTATAAAGTTAGAACACTACGTACATTGTATTTTGTGAGATTATGTTCACCTTCAAATATGCGAATGGTAGCTGTTGTTTGATAGGCATAAGCATTTGTGAATATTGGATAAAGTTCAGTTCGCGCTGGAATAATTGTATTACGACGAATCAGCGTGTGCATGTTACCGTGAATATCTTCGATGCCTAGACCAAGTGGACACACATCCAGAAGAAGTAGATCACAGACAGATGTTTCGGATGTTGAACTACGTGTCATTCTTGATCGAGATCTAAATTTTCATTTAATTCTCATTAAAAACAAAGTCATCGATCGAGAATGACGATTAGTAATTAATCGTCGCACACCTTTGTCAAAACTCACATTTCTAATCGTCTTGTCTTTTTATCAATCGTGGATTTTGATTGTGCACTTTCACTTGTAAACTTTCTCATATCATCGTCATACCGTTGCTCCTAACAAGTTGATCAAACTTCATAAGAAAAATTCCATGTTAATGTACGTACTTTCCGGTGTTGATCTCGTTTTTCCATTGACACATGTATTTTGTCAGACATCTCGTCACATTGTACAGTTTCATATGTCGAATCCATTGATAGTATTTCATCTATTGTATCATCGTCTGAACTTTGTGGTTCACTGATAAGTACTCTCATGCTACCATGTTTACCACTCTTTGACAAAACTCGTGAAGGCGTTTCTATGTTCACAGATCGTTAATCAAAATAATCGAGAAATTTGTATGATTCTAACTTACTAACACTTGACTTCGGTTTTGATGCTATTGGAGATTGCATACAGTTGCTACCACTGCGGGATGCAGATTTTGCCGCTTCTTTTGACAGTGATATTGTTCGATATGATATGTCTGGTGACAGTGGTTCCGGTAAAGAAAGAGGAGCCGATACAGAAGCATCAACTACATGGTCAGACGAATCGAATGGCGCTGCCAATTCGAGACCTGAAATGGACATGAAATCAGAACGTGGCATGTTTAACTTCAGTAAGTCTCAGTGACTTGAATTTAGCTTATTATACTCACTCAAATTTAATCAAATTCATCAAACTCATAAATTGCTGCTTCCTCCTCGGAAATAGGCGTAAAACATTCGGAACTCTTGATCGTATAAGAACAACCTATTATTTGCGCAAGAAGTCCAAGTATTATAGCTCAAATCTAGTTGAAGTTAGGAATTACCATAAATATTAATAGGCCGAAATTCAGATCTTACTTGTAGTCTTGAGATTATCGATACAAGACGATAATGCTGCAGCTTCAGATATTTGTACTGATGGCTGGTTGCATGGTAATGTCAAGCCTGACGTTGGTTTACCATCTGACATCCTAACAGAAAACATCAATGACTACATGACACAGAGTCCGGAAAATACATACATTGGTATCTTGGCACCAGGGCTTGGTTGTTGTTGAGGCGGTTCTAGTGGTGGCTCCGATGGTAGTGCAGGCATTGATTCTATAACGGACACAATGAAACGAACTTGATGCTAATAACGATCTTATCTGTACCCCTTTCTTTCATCTTCTTTTTCTTCGGTTTCTTATCAACAGTAGACATTGACATTTGTTGTTCTTCTGATTTCGAAAGTAACTTAAGAAAATTCGATTCTGTCAAGCGTTCCTTTTCATTAGCTAGAATTATCTTCGAAGTGGGCAAATCGTGATTCGTCAACAAGGGCCCACGGGTGTCTGTAAATCGAAGCGAAGATGAATCGCCGGCGTCTTTGCCCTTGTCATCGTATGAATCAGCCATTTCATATTCCTCTAATGACACTTGTTTCAAACCACTTGTTTTCGATAGCAATTCTGATGGTGTCCTCACTAAAAATAATCCCCAACAGTAGCTACAAAATACTGTTGTCTAGATAAGTGACAAATAAGCTATTTATTTTTGATAAAAGAAAGCAAACAGTTACACCAAATTAATTACTCTTCTTCGCTGACTACAACTGCGATCAACTATAAAACATCACAACAAATATTTCAGTACTAAATTAAATGTCTACATCATGTCAATCTACAAATCTCATATGTCAAAAAACAATTCGATATAAGAATAATCCATATATACCTCTGGAAAAAATAATATATCGTCACGATATTTGTAAAAACATAATAACATATTCTGAAAGCGCTCGAAATTTTCGATCTAATGTGTTAGTTTGCACTGATGGATTAGAAAATATATCAACTACTATGAAGACACCCTCATCATGAGATTTCCATGGACAGAGTTTGTAGTTGAGGACGAGGACTAACTCTGCTGAACTATAGCTTTCTTTTGATACAGTGAAAATGTATTATATGCTATCAATAGATAAATCCGCTGATTTAAATAAATTCTTGTCCCTGATTTACTGGAACTCCAAGCTAAAAGGATCTGATTGACCGAAAGGCCAATATCGAAAACTCTTGATAAGCTGAAATTGCAACCCAAAAGAAACTGATTGGACGAAAGCTAGATATCGAAGAAACCTGAGCATTGATCTTTAAGCGGATGTTCTTTTGACCTTGCCACAAACACACAGACACACAAAATCATTTTTTTTTCATATGACCCTCCCTTCAGTCGAAGGAATATTCTTTAATAAAAATAACAGTCTAACCTCCATGAATATGTGTTTCTCGAATTATTTCATCAACTTCTTCATCAGTGAGTTTCTCACCCAAATTTGTCATGACATGACTTTAAAAAAAAGCAGAATAAATATATTTGTATGTTAGGTTTTTTCCCTTACCGAAGTTCAGCAGCCGATATAAATCCATGACCGTCCTTGTCAAAGACGCGGAATGCTTCGCGAATTTCTTCTTCCGAATCAGTATCCTTCATTTTACGTGCCATCATCGTTAAAAATTCAGGAAAATCAATAGTACCATTACCTAACAATAAAGCAAATACAATTATAATTAATAACTATTTGTTATTTTTATATACAAGAGAAAAAAGCGAATGACCTTAAGAATAAATATATCTCGAGGTTTAATTTTAATTAGATGCGAGCGTCTATGTTCAATTAAAGGTTAGACTTTTTTTCTGTTTAATATAATCAAAACATAAACTAAATCAAATTTACTATTTGATTGATTAAAACCTTACCATCGGCATCAACTTCATTGATCATATCTTGCAATTCAGCTTCAGTTGGATTTTGACCAAGACTACGCATCACCGTACCTAATTAATATTTAAATAAATAGATACATATCTAAAGAAAAACAAATAAAGAATTTCGTACCCAATTCTTTAGTTGTAATTGTTCCATCATCATCTTTGTCAAATAGAGAAAAAGCTTCTTGAAATTCAGCTATTTGTTCTTCTGTCAATTGATCAGCCTAGAAATAAATCATAGGACTGGATGAACGGGTTCACAATAAGCAGTGTTGGAGCCATTCGGTAGTGATCCGAGAGAGAAAAAAAATTTCGCAGCTAACATGAAAAATTCAATCTAAAAAAAACCTATTTTTCATATTCTTGACATATAATCTTGCCGATGAGGAGAAGCGAATAAAGTTTGAATGAATTCTACTTAAAAAATATGTAATACTTGAGACTAAAAGAAATCGTATCTTTCCTTGTACTCCATTTTAACTGAACCTCCTGAGAATGAAGTGTAGTACTAAATGATTTCTTCTTTGTAGAATTTCTCTGTCAAGGATTTGTTGCAAAATAAAATGAATACAATGTTTAGAATCAACATAGAACTAAAACATGAAGTAATATGTAGACTCTATCAGAAATATGTCTTGATGAAATTCGACTGCTATTCTAGTCAAATCTTTATTTTTGTTTGCAAGTATGTTTTCTGTAGTACATGATACTTTACATATTTTGTTTTGAGAAATCATTTCTAATGTTTTTGTATTTGTTTTATTTGAAAACAAATTCTTGATGAAGGAAGCCTAAAGATTAAGAAAATAAGTAACTAAAGGTCACACTTCTTAACTTAAAAAGTTAGACCTCTTCTTCAGTTAGACTCCATTGAGCATGAGATGCTTCTCGTGCCGTAAAAAAACAACACCTTCTATAAACAAGAAATCAATAGGTCTCTCAACAGAAGTTGATTTTTTTCCTCTAAAGCAAAAATGAATTGTTTTCTATAGAGACATGCGGTGAAGTCTCTTCTTTCGAAATACCTATATCTTGTAATTATATTGATCGAAGCCGTTCTTTTCTTACTAAATTGTTCTTTTTTTCTTTCAAATATTTACAGCAGTTTTTTTTGGAAAACCATCAGATTTTCATTTAAGATTACCCTGAATAAAGCTCAATTTTGCTTTTAATTACTAAACAGTGTTACTCTACAGATGACTAATTACATCTAAGTACTATCGTACTAAGAGAACAGAAAGCCATCCAAAAGTGCCGCCTTTAATTTAATGTTATCCTGAAATTTGTGGATTTTGACACCACCTATGACTCACCCGCAGTTTAATGTTTTGTGCTCTAATGTTTACTGTACTCTTTCTACGCAACGATTTAGCATCGGTATCAATTTCAACTCAACTGGATGAAGTATTTTGGCGATACTTTTACTGAGAAAGAAATTTTGTCTTCCAGTCAGAGTATAGCTGTGGATGATGGTCCCTCTTTCACTCACGCACCCCTATCTTCATGTTATCTGTAGTTGGAAGTTGCTTTTCAGGTATTGGTGATAGGTTTGCTGTTGCTGGCATAAATAATTTACCAATAAAATCTGGTACTTCATCTAACTGAAAAAGAAATATTCAATTTTCGGCATTATTCTTATATGTAGCATTGAATTGACGCACCATGCTGCATAGTTTTCTTATCTTTTCCATTTGTTCAACTGTTGTTAAATCCTTGAAATCAGCTCCAAGCATACGAACCAAATCTATGAAAATGAAATATAAATATTGTTTTGGAAACGATCTTCACTTTTTTCACATGGTATTCATTTTGATAATCTTAAATGTTCTACTTAGTATAGGTTAGACTTTAAAGTTAGACTATATAATTCTTTCAAAACATCCAAGTAATTCCGTTTAATGTCACTTCACCAAAGCTTTCTAAAATGATTTTCTACTACCGTTAGAGTTGCAAAAATGCAATATGATGATTGAGTACGTGCAATGGTTATTCATTTTCACCCTCGTACTGATGAGGGAAGGCCACGAACTGATAAATCGCTTTTTAAATTTTAGTCATGCCAATTTGTAGAGCCTGTTGAGTTATTAACTGATATAATAGTCATTCGAACCAACAATGCAGCTGTAGAGTAAATTTCTGATAATCTAAATTTCAATTAATCTGTCCATACCGTATAGTAGTCCTATAGGAGTGCTTAGGAGCTCTATAGGGGTATGGATAGGTTAATAGAAACTTAGATTATTAGAAATTTACTCTACAGCCCCATTTGTTGGTCTGAATGTTTATCATATTAGTTAATAACTCAACAAGCTCTACAAATTGGCATGACTAAAATTTAAAAAGCGATTTATCAGTTCGTGACCTTTCCTCGTAAGTTTGTCGAAGATCAATATACGTAGTGTGGACATGTTATGCAATTATTAAGATTTTTCTTGGATCCCTTCTGTTGAAATTATACTACGTTATAGAAAGAGGACACATAAATCTACGATTAAAAGTTGAATAGAAAAAGTACTTTTTACTCTATCCTGTCTTAATCGAATTGCTCAGATGCTATGATATACAGAAACCAAAATAATCATGAGATTCGTTTTTGTCCATTGCTTTGATGATGAATAGCATATTCTTATTTTTTCATTTTGGTCTAAATTATAGAATCACTTTCTTTCTCTCGATTGAGGTTTCCAAAGTAGAATGATCAAATTCCCTTCTTACCATCGTATTTAGCCATTGATTCACTGTAAGAGAACGAATACACCAACATTTTTTTTTGAATGTTTCTTTCCTTTCTTTCACTTACAATTCGTTATTTGTGATTATCAAATTGTTCGCCAGACATTTTTGTTGTAATGCTTGCCGTTCTTCTGTCGTTGCACTAATCATTTCGGTCATTATATCTATTCATTTTTCAAATTCGATATATTTAAATTTTGATCCTAGATCAATTAACATACCCTTTCGCATTTTGTCTTCGAGTTCATCTGCATTATCGTATTCATTCAATGAATAACGATATGTGCGTATGATAGTCATCATCATACCAAATTTTGCATCACCACCTGCTCGATAGGAAATTTTTTGACAAAGTTTTTCAACATCAGCAACTGTTTCTTTTTTGCCCTGAATCGATGCACATTCGAGTGAAATACGCGCATCGAACAATTTATGTTTGATTAAAGTCAAGTTTGATATATCACCATCCCATCCCATGTATGGTAGTAAGTCCACATCATGCTTCAGCATAACTTCAGGCAGACGAACACCTATAACAGAAAGTACATGTCTCAATAGTGATGTAGATAAATTTTTACTCTTGTGCTATTCTGTTACTAATCAACCCATGACTTTAGTCAATAAAATCTCAACTTTTTTTACTAACCTGGTTGAAGAGTTTTTATATCCGTTTTGATATCACGTTCTTCGATGGCAACAAAACTAGTGTATGCACTGACAACAGAATATTTGATGCTGAGATCGATGAGATCTCGTCGATATTGAGCTTTGATCAATTCGTTTTCGCTCTCATCTACATCCAATAGTCCGTTGTCATAATCATCGATGATCGCTCGAGTAGTTAGACAGTGTAGAATACGCCCTCTGGTCGTTGTCATCGTACTACTAAATACAGTCGTAACAAATTCTTGCTCATCAATAGTAGCCGTCAATGTTGCCTTGTGACAATTTTCTATGAATCGATAAACAGTAAGTCGCATTCCATTGAACAAAGATCGAATCATTTTCGGTGCTTGCATATTGAATTTTTGTTCTTCATCCAAATGACCATGCCAATCGATAGATATACTTGTAACACAAGGTTGTCGGATCTGTTCAAGAATGTTCAATACTTTTGTTTTCCATTTTGATCGATAGTTCGAATCGAATATCGTTGTTAGACCACCTCCATTTGCTCCATTAGCTAACTGTTTCAAACCATGTTTGTTTGCAATATTACCAACTGAACATGTAAATAAACGATCACGACGCATAGTCGGTCGATATTTGAGTAGAGCAAGAATCGAATTCAGATCGTGAATATGTCCATCGGATAGAAGAATGAATTGACGACCGAATTTCGATGATAATGACGATGGTAATAATGAATAACGATGAAGAACAGCAAATAGATCCGTATTACCACGATGGACAAGAGAATGCTAGAATACTTTTATATACAAAATGAAGATTGAAGAAAAACTACTAACCAAAACAAAATGTTTGGCTTTATCAAGATTTTCTTTTGTGATTGGTGTTGATATAGGAAAACATTCATCATTATCTAAATAGTTCCAATTTGAATAGTAAAAATAACGCTGTTAAATATAACATTATTACCTGATCCAAAAGTGATTACATTAAAATATGTATTCTCATCGGCAACTTTCAAATTAGTAAGAAACAAATGAGTTAACTGTTTAGCTTGTTGTACATGACTACCATCCATTGAATTTGATACATCAATAATGAAAATAATTTCAATTTGTTCGTTCGAATTCGTCAATGTTTCGAATCGTGGATAAAAGGTAAGCATACATGCTTGAGAATTATGATTGTTCGATGTGTCAGTTGTTCCACTGTTGTCATCCAATGACAATGTTTCATTTGATGTTCGAGGTAAATTAGGACTGTTGAGTGCGATCGAAAGAATAAAATCTTGATCAAGTAAGATATTATCGACAAGTTCAATCATGGCTATACAATCAGTTAACTTTCGACGAAGACGATGTGTTGGCGAAAATAATTTCACTATTTTGTATGGCATTCGAATCGATGCTTTGAAACTGAATTCAACTTTTTCATCGACAATACCAATAGATCGTAGAATTGTTTGATCTTTGTTTTCGATCGCTTTTTTCGATTGCCATGAAGTCATTTTGGCTGGAAGACGAAAAATAATATCGCCATTTTCGATTTCTAATTCGGCAACATAGGTTATTTTGATGATAACTTCATTGTTCGCTGGCAAATTACCAACAGCAACGCTGAACACTTGAGCTTCTTCTTGATGCATTAAATAGGCGCCATGACCCTTTTGAATTGCTTCTCGATACTCTCGTTTGGCTTGTTCTTTTTCTTTAACGACACCTTTGATAATTCTATTGTTGATATGTGCTTCAAAACCACATACAGTTGAATTTTCATCAAGAGGAAATACATATTTAGCTTCAATCGGTTTCGAACTCATATTGTGATAGACTTGATAGAGAACAACCTTTTTCATTAAATAGAAATATGATGAATTAGTATTTGACTTCAATGGAAACATAGATATAATTACTTCAACTGTAACATCAACAATTTGAGCACGAATATGAAATGATTTAAGTGGTACAAGTTTTCCTGATGATGGACATATTAAACCATAGTCTTGTTCAGCTATTTCAATGATTTCATTATCGATTGTCATGGGAACTTCGACTAGAATGTAACAGATAATCTGATAATTGAATTCTAATCTAATAAAAAGAATCATCATTACCATGTTCACTCAATTGTAATGCATGCTGTTGATGATGAATAATTGGTAATCGTTCTAATTCGATATTGAGATTATCTTTCGGTGCCCATGAAACTTCCACAATGTAGAGTAAACGTTGTTGATCGAGTTGATAGATCGCATATTCATTATCCTATTTCGATAAATATCAAATTTATGATTGCACTATTAATTATGAATTCAATAGTCAAGGGATTTTCCAAGCTCTACCAATGAACTCTGACATAAATGAATGCTTAGTCACTGGTATTGACGAAAAAATTTGGTTCGCTGGTTCTACGAAATTCACCAAAATTTTTGAAAATATACTTTAATAGGTCACAATAACACTAACTACTTACAGTAAACATTGAATGATTATCTTCTGTTCGTTTAACTCCATGCGTACTATGAAAACCATCCGGAGGTTTGGTGAGAGTCGGTGAAAATGAATAATAGTTAGCTGTTTCGCCAAGTGCTACTTGACAAATGCATAACAAACGACGACCTGGTCGTACTATGCTTGTTGTTGTATACTTTAAAGAAGTCGAAGCAGAATCAGAAAAGTAAATCCCATAACCGAGACAACCAATATCAGTACGTACAACACCTAAGTCTTCTACTACCATTTTAGGCATGACCAAACCACTAAATGTACACATAATATTGTCTAGAGGATTAAATGAATATTTTACCGTGAAAGAATCCCAAGAAAATTGACATATTTCGATCCATGAAATAGTTGTCGTTGATGAGATAATGTTGTACAAAAATTGAGTGCATCTGTCTGTTTAGCCACGCTGAATACATTGTGAATGACAATTTGTTCATCGCTAATGAACAAAAACAAATAAGCTATTATCATGAAATTGAATATTAAATTTTCTCACCTATCTGTCGACGATTGAATGATGTTAGCAATATTCTTAAATTCGGGTGTTGAACTAGTCACTGTTTCAATATAACATTTCAATGCTCGATATTTAGCTTCGATTGGTGCTTTAACATTCCAATTGGTCAGTTCGTTGACAGTAAGCATATCTCGAAGCATCTGAACAGGTAAAAGATCAAACAAAACAAATAAAAAGAAATAGACATACTTGACATAAGTCTATTTTTTCGGTTAACGCTCGACGATTCTTGATGAGATCGATATTGTATTCTTGTCGATGTGGTATAAGTGAATAGAAACGAAGTGCAGCAGCAGAATTGTTGGTTGATTTGAGTTCAAGCAGTGCAGCTTCGGCTTCAATGATCTATTTAGTTGTTTAGAGCACAAACTAATATGAATGTAACAAAATGAATTTGTATACCGTTTTGAGAGTGATCGATTCGGGTGATATGCTCAACATTTTATTCAGATCACCAATCGATTCTAACCAAATCGATTCAATCAATTGACATACGTTCTCATCAAGTATCTGTGTATCGATACGATGAGTAAATAAAGACTAAAAATAATTGATCTTCTTTTGGAAAATAGTTTCTCTTTGTCAATGTTATTTACTTACACGTAACAATAGTTTTGATCCTAATTTATTAGGTAACATCTCACGAATTCGTGTTATACGTGACATTTTAGCCACTCGATAATAGTACGATGCAAACAATTGTTGTTGTTCGTTTGGATCATCACTGAATGCATATTGTATCGAAATTTTTTTATCGTGTTGTGGTTCTTCACCAATAATAGTCTGTTTTTCATATCGAAATCGTAGTCGATAATCACTCGTTGTTCGATCGTAGTACTGTTCTGGAATAACTTGAAGTTCAAGAACAAAAAATACATTTGAATTATCGTTGGTTTCCTATTATGAACAGTAGAAATATAAGAGAACAATAGTTAGAAATTAATACAAATCTACTTTGAAAATGGCCCATTTGCCAATCTCACAATGTGTCAACTCATCGAAACCAGGCAAATCGACATCGTCCGAATTCCATAATTTGATTTTAGTCAAATCGAATTTATTGATTTTAGTCACATTTACTCGACATTCTAATGAACAAGGATGTCTGACATGATTTTTAAAAGAACTACTAATACCTTCCATGGAAATAGTGCCGGTTTTTGTAAAATTTTCTTGATCTTCAGCTGACTTGATAATAAATTTACTAATATCAATTGATGTTTGACCAGGTGGCAAACAACGACATCTGTATACATATTCAACATTGACTATTGGTAAGCCAAGCTGTTTGGCACGACGTATCTTGTAGCTATCTACATTATTCATAGCCAAAACATAATCAGTCTAAATAAGTCAACTTTAATCACATGTTTAATGGAATAAAAGGAGAACATACACTAGCTGTCAAAATATATGAAATATGTGCTTGCTGTTCTCGTAAATAGTTGATCAATTCTTGTTTAGCTTTGAAACCTATTTCATGGCCAAGTTCGAGTACAATCGTTTTGCCATTGAATGGTGATAATAATGAAGTAGAGGTAGTAGCTTGTTTCATCTGAAAATAATCAATGATTTATGAACCAATCTACGAACGTATTCATTCTATGACCTATTTTCAAAATAATCGTGTGATGACTAATATGGTTACGCGTTACTCCATGCAAAGGAAAAGAGAAAAAACAAGAAGTAGGCAAATGTTATTAATATTTTTCTTTACAGTTCTGCACGTTGAGTTATTGCACAAGCTGATGAAATCGTCGGTATACCATGGAAATTTTCACAAGTCATGAAGCTCAATGTTAATACATTTCATCATTAATGTCGTCGCTAAGTGTCCCATGTCATGAAAATCATAAGAGTGTGGATCTTGATGGGAATATTGTACTCATCTCTCACCTATGCTCGCAACCTTTGATCATTCAAAATGTATTATTGTCACAGGAAAACTTCTTGCTTCAGAGACGCAAATAGTATAGTATTCTTCCAACTGAATGGTTGAAGAAAAATCTCAACATAGCACTTAAACAACTATGAAGATATGTTTAAAGGTCTTCTAAAAAAAAGTCAATTTTCGTCAGAAATTTCGAAATTGAGATAAATGCATGGGAAGATAGCTCCTCTTCTGTTCTTTCAAAAACTGCATCGGTTTTTCTTCGATACCTTATTTTTTCTGGGTTTATGATTTTTTCATCTTCTGACAAGGAACTCTCGGTCCAGACTCTGTCAATATATTTAAATTTTTTTTTGTTTGAAAGAGTGCGTCGAGATGCAGGCTGTGAGTGTTCTCTTTATGTACTCGCACACTCAGACACACTTGCACCCACACCCTATGATGGAATACTTTTCGCAAAATGTTTTGTGTGATTATATAGATACAAAAAATTCTCTTAATTTATATTAATATATTGAAAAATGAATAATCAAAGATAATTCAAATTAAAGAATAATAAACGTTGCAAATTCTGTTCATTAAAAAGAGAAAAGAAATTCATTATTATATTTTACTGTTTAAGAAAATCATTAAATAGAAAATGTTTTTCAGTTGTCTCAAATGATACAACATCTTTTCTGAAGATCAACAAGATATTAAAACGATAGGTCACAATAAAGGAAATCTTTCATTATATGATGTATTCGTTTATCATCGATACTATGTTGATTTGTTTAATATCATCACATAAAACTGAGACAAATTTTAAACCTTAAGTATTTCTGCACGAATAGTTTCAAATATAATATATAAAAGAAAAATGTAATTCGTATTTCCTTCTAAAATAGTGTTAAATTTGTCTCGTTTGCCAGTTTCTGCTACGACAATAGATATACTCTAAACGTAAATAGACATAGGATTTAACCCTTTGAGTCAGAAATTATTTCTGGTGCATTGAATTGAAACATACTGTTAGGTTACTTTATTTCACACAGATATCCATAACACAAATATCTCGTCTGCACTCTCATGAGACTTACTTAATATAGATTTTTATGAATTTTGCGGTAAATTGAATGGAAAGTTTAATTTATAATTACTTTATGAATAATATCGAGTGTCCTACAATGTGAATAGCCAGTTTTTGTATTTCTTTTTTTCATGATTAAGTACGTTTACTTTAAAAACAAAATATGCCACAAGATGCAGCGTAAAAACCTCTACAATCTATAAAATAAAGCCTGTTTTAATTGTGTAGTTTTTGTTTAAGGGGGGCCCCCTCAGAAGCGAACTTTGTTATTTTTCGTCCGATTTCAACCAAAATTTCAGGAAATGTTGATCTTGACTAGAATAGCTTATGGTTAAAATATCTCCCCCAAATCTCAACGAAATGCACAAGTTCTAGTTAATTCATTACCCTTTACGCAGGCAAGAATTTCATAATAAGGATACGAGCTACCAAGCCCGGGTGGTTTTCAGGTTGTAGAGTGTCCTTAAGGCTAGGACGTAATAGAGCCCGATTTTTAAATTTGATTTTGTTTGATTTGGAGGTGGGTGTGGGTATAGGTGTGAGTTAAAAGAAGAATCACACCCATCCACACCCTGCATTTTCATTTTTCATTTTGTTTTTAATTAACAGGAAAGCGAACCATCTCATTCGAAGTCAGGATATAATTAACCCTTGTACACTGTTTGGGGATCTAACCGGACCCACAATGCTGATTTTTGCCTTTAGCTAAATTAATACTTATCGTTTGCAGATTGATCGTTTCTTTAATCGCTATTCTCCTAACAATGCACGAAGACCATATGAAATTTCTTTGATAGCTCTTACAGGGAAAAAATTAAAAGGTGGGTTGACACGGACTCCGTGACATCTTTAGTGTTATATATGTGATTTTTTTTTCTTGTTCAATCTACCCTCTGTTATCTCGACGGCTTATATCTCAAGAGATTCGTTAAATTGTCACTGCCAATAGTGATGCGTCTATTATTTGAGATTTATCTGCTAGATTTGTTACAATTACATCGAACTACTTTTATAATCATTTAGTATCATCTCAATTATTCTCGATTTTATTTCTACGGAAAGAAACTATGCCTAAAACGTCTAAGATTCTTCAAATATAAAAAACTCAATACTTTTATTTTTTTAGATAAAAAGAATGACTAATAATGCAAATTTAAAAAGGAAGATGTGGATGTGGGTGTGGGTGTACCGAAAGAGAACTAGTACACTCCGGCATCCACACTCACCCTACATCGATTTAGATTAAGACACTAGCGATAGATTCAAAATCTCATAATGAAATGATTTGAAAAGATCATTTCGATTTATCTCCACATCATTAACATTAATCGAAGCTATAAGAATACTGATTGATTTTTTTGTATTACAGATTTCTTTGGATTATCAAATGATTTATGAATAATCTTATACAGCGATCAGTAACTTTTTTTTGTATGAATTCTACAATTGAAATAATAAAAATGTCAATGTGACACTAATATATATTATCACTAACATTTGAACCTGATCGTTCATGTTTAAATGAAAAAAAGTCAAAATGATTTTTCTGATACAAAAACTAAAAGTAAACAAACATAATTCGTTTTAATAATCATTCTCTCTTTTCTTATCTTCAATTCAGTTAGTTTAAAATCAACATTGTCTACCATTTGCATGAAGTTTGCCGAACAGATATCCTATATTAATTAAAAATTTTAGTATTTTAAATTCAAACTGTTAATCCTAATCATAGAAATACGATGGTTGAGTACGCGTTAAATATCAATCAATTACATAAGAAATTGTTTCATTTCTATAAATGTTTTGCGTCTCAAAACTGTACTATAAACATAATAAGTTGTCGATTATTCATAAAACGAACTTTCTAGAACAATACCTATCTTCTCTTTTTCGTGATTCTCGAAGATGACTTTTAAAGACATTGAAAATGTTACTCTCATTGTCTTGATTTATTCTGTTATTTTGTTCATAAACTATATTATTAAAATTTAGTCAAAAAATCTCTTTGCCAAATCACATAAATTTTTCAAGTCTTGTTCACATTTTTTTGCCAGTTGAATTGGTGTTGCCTGAAATTCAATTACATCTCGTGTTGAAATTTTACCATTTATCTTTTCTGTAGAAATACGTGTAACATGATAAAAAGCCCACTCGAGATTTGTCAGTGTACTAAATTGACCTTGATATAACTTTCGTTGACTTAAAAGGACATAATCACAACGAACCAATCGTTGTAAAGAAATAATTTGTACTCCTGGTATAAATTGTTCGCTAGCAATTGAAATTTGTGGACTTTTACCAGTTAAAATATCAAGTGAGTTCAGATCTTTGAACAACATTTTCAAATAGTTAGAGAATGACTCATGTTCTGAATCGATTTCTTTGGTTGTACATCGAATTTCATAGTAACTATCCGTAATAGCTTCACCGCCTCGAACAGCACAAATCCACTCTCGAGAAGCAAATGAAATTTTCTTTAATTTTTTTTTATCATCAAATATGAGTGCTATATCGTTTGGTGTAATAACCAAACATCTACAAATAAGGACATAGACTGCTGCTGATTTGCCAGATGGTTCCTAAGATTAAAAGGTTTTTTGTTATTGTATACTAAATAAGTGTCGATACTTACATGTTCTTTTACAATACTTTTGATATCAGATTCTCTAAATAAAATTTCAATATCATTATTATCTTTGATTACTTGGACAAGTTCTTTTATATTCTTTGGTTTTGTATCATTCATTGTTTGTGTAGTTCTAATGTTAAGTTCACCCCATAATATTGTAAGTGTTAATTTAGTGTCAGTCGAAAAAGATGCTGTTTTTCTTAGATCAAGCATAAGATTAACTATTTTATCTATTGCATTGCTTTCACTATTCCCTTTTGAATCCAGATCAACTGTAAAAACATCACTACCTATTTGAACCCATTTGAGCCGATTGGTTACTGCTGTCATACCATTGAAAACAATATTTCGATTAAGAGTATTCTGAGAAATCGACGAAGCACTTGCTGATAGTTGTAGTGAAACTGATGGCGTAGCAGAATTGGTTAACTTAAAAGGTTCATCAGATGTGTTAATAGATTCTGCTTTTGCTTTAGTTTGTTTTGGTGTTTTATCTTTTGTTGAAGCTGATCCAGATGGTTTTGGTTCGACAGGAAGTTTTTCTTCTTTTGTTGAGAGTGTTTGATTGTCTTCGGCTTCTTCTTTTTTCAATTGAATATTTCTTTTCTTTTTATTTCCTGTGATTGATGATTCTAGTGATGGTGTCGAAGAGTCCACCTCAACTATACTGCTTGCAGTATCAAGACTTTTAATTGAGCTTTTTCTCCCTTTGGTGTTTGCTAAGATAGATTTAGCTTCACTGATTGTATTGTCTGATGTATCAATGTTAAGAGATATAAGCCATTCTTGAAACTCTTCGTCTTGTACGCTTGCTCCAGTTTTTCGTTGTGCACAGACTTTAGGAGTAGATGAATCGGATCGTAAAATAGGTTTTGATGATGCTATTTGAAGATCTGTTTCATGATGCGTAAAAAAGTATCTTCTTGCATTTAAAAATAATTTATTTAAAATACTCTGCGATTGACGTATTGGTTGATCGTATTTTTTCATAAATTCTGGATATCCTCGACAAAATTCTGCTCTTAATTTATAAACTTTATCTAATTCAATAATTTCACCTGTTTTTGGTGCATCAACAGCACGTGCAAATAATTCAGCTAAATATCGGCATTCATCTGATCTGGTACGTTTTGGACGAGAATCAGCAATTGCTAAATGTACATCACAAATAATACCTTGACTTCCAGCTCCAAATGACTCAACGATATGATCGATTATATCTTCATATGTTATTTTAGGTACTACTTTCTTTGGTAAAGATTCATATGATAATGGTTCATCCATTTCTCTGATTTCCAATTGTTTTCCCCAATATACCTAATACAAAGACATTTAACATTTTCAATAACATAGTACCTAAGGTTGCAATTGTACTAATTGAATTTTCTTTGTAATAAAAGCTTTACACAATCTTATCAAAGATAGTAAATAAATGAGATCACAAAAATTATGTATTATTTTCTTATATTCATCCGTACTTTCATGTATGCTTTGTTTTAAAGATCAAATTTAAGTTTGAAAAGAAAACTCGAGTTGATCTGTAGTAAGAAGATATCTAGCATTGTTATTTCTTGTACTAATCTGTCTACAAAACTTATAAGTACAAACATAAAAATAAGACAACATTCGTTTAAGACATCATGCTAGTCAAAATCTTGATAATAATTTTTGCTTTTATAAAGTATCCGAAATAAAATAGTTTTTTCTTTCTTATTATAGTATTTTAATTGAAATAGTGAATCATCAGTTAGTTTCATTAAGACTCACCCAATATTGATCTCCATCTAGATCAGATCCAGACATTTCATTCGGATGAGGTCGTTTTCCTTTCGTTGGAAATACAATACAATCACGTATACATTTTCTCAATTGAGGTACATCGATAGCAGTCAACCGACGAAAATCGCCAGGATGTAAGCACGGCATTTTCGCTACTAATACATCACCTATAGACATACATAATTGATGTAATTTTTTTGTAGAATTATAAAATAATTAAAAAAAAACAAACATACCAGTTACAACAATATATGTTTTATCAATGTTTGGATCAAGATTTTTATACTGAATAAATACTTGACTATATTCTAATGTACCAGTTTCATCGGCAACACCAAACATATTTCGTGCTTCATTTAACGGTAATGGAATTCTATTTTTTAATAAATCTTCCTTAGCTGATGCAAACTTCAATTTTCGTTGCTGTTCCTTTTCATTTTGTGCAAAACAATTAGTCAAACTTGCATTTTGATAGGATTCAAAAACTGCATCAGGATTACGCAAATCCGATAAAAGCATGATCACTTGATTATTGAATCTAAGTTCAACTATAAAAACAAATACAATCTATTGTTATAATATTTATTTGTCTACTAAGTTTTTGAAACCTTACACGGTCCACTATATTTGCATACTTCTAATTCCCAATTATCAGATTGAAATTTTTCCATCGATGGTCTAACTTTTATATAATAATCATTCATTTTCGATTTAGGATCAATGACGAGCATTCCTTTACATCCTGCAATACGAACTTGATAAGCTGACGGTATATCATCTCTTGATTCCAATTTAATATTTAATTTTGGAGCAACTAGACCAGCAATACCCCATGACATTTTTCCGATGCCATCAGTAAAACAATATTTTTTATCATTTGTCTCAATATCATCAATAGTTGTTGCTACATATTGCATGTTGGGTGAGAAGTTTTTCTCATATTTAAATGAAATCTATTAAAATATGATAATAAAAAATATTGTTTGGATTTTTTTGTTTGTTCTATCAAAAATAGAAAATATACACGTACTCCTGTTGCATGAGATGTTGAGAAATAAAGACCAATCCGTGCTACATAATTGGCAACATTTTTTATGGACGAAAAATTTCCTAATTCTTCCCAAGCTTTTTCAATTGGTTTATCTTCAATAGCTGCAAACCAAAATGACATTTCTTTTAATTGACTAGTTGATGTACCAAATAAACGATAGATTCTATCCATAGCTTTAATTCCTTGCATCATTTTTGATTTAAGTCGACATTTAATTGATGAATCAAAATCTTTTAATGCTTGATTATCTTCTTCTCGAATATGTACCAATAAAAACATATCTTCACCACCGAATTGTCTCATTCTTAATGCTCGATTTTCAATTGATGATTCCATTCGATGATAGATAATTCGTAATGGTGTCAACGAAATACAACCAATACAATAGGGAAGTTTTTGTACAGAATATTCTTGTTCATTTTTACGTTTCTCTTTTAGATAAGTGTTGTATTCATCGAATATACGATTTAACATATAACAATGATTTTCTTCGAGTTTTTCTTTAAGATAATAGCACATATTATTGAATAATTCTTTATCAAATGCTACAAATTGATCATGCATTTGTTTTGAATATTTATCTTGAAACACATAACCCATAGAATAAAGCATTTTCAATGCATAATGTTGTTTATGTGATGCTGATCGAGGCAAATTAAAAGGTTGTTTATTATTATTATTATCACATTGAACTTGTTTAAGTGAAACAAAGTAGATTTTAAATTTATTGCGATAATTATCGGTTTCTTTTGTAAGCTCTGACAGAAAAGCATATGTATGGTCAATTTCATTGAACGAAAGAAGAAGATCAGAACTTCTCGATACGATTGTTTCGAGTCCTTCTTCATCTATTCGACATACTCTAAAAGAAGAGATATGAAATATAAGATTACTGATGTATGATTTCATGGAACTATAATATAAAACGATTCCATGACAGATATTCCCGTGACACTTGCTCCTCGGTGACAACTACTTCTCGGACATTCAGTTTTGCAGCACGGATATGTGTGTGAGTGGGCAAAAAACTGATGAACATTTATAGTCGCTGCACCTCCGACACCCACATCCACGTCTACCACAGCCACACCCACAACTGTTGCCAAGGAACAAGTGTCACGAGAGCATCTGTCTGGAAAACAACAGTCGTATTATCAATTGATCTATCTACCTTACCTTTCATACTTTGATTTACCATTGATTGTTGCTTTTCTTTTCATTTTTACAGAATATTTTAACATTAAAACCACACATGGTCGTCCATTTGTATTGACCAACACTTTTTTTTGTATCCATTTCACTGGTATAAAGATTTGTCTCGTTTTATCTTTAGACATGATACGAATTGTTTCTGGTGCCTGATTCCATTTGGTTATGTCAATATCGTAAATAACTGGGTGTGGTTTACTATGAATATGAAAAGTACTATAAGTATACATAGAACCAAAATAGAAAAAGACAGGATATTGTTTGACTTTCATTGAATCATCATCCACCATTGAACGCCTATTGTAAATAAAATGAAATGGTTCTGTTTGCATTGAAAACCAAATATGTGAATACGATTCAGTCGTCACCTGGATAAGTTTATCACGAATATCGTTTGCTTCTCGTCTTTGGCATGTAAATATACATGGTGATGAGGCATCTCTAGCCATTGCATCTGGTCTAAAGTGTTTAATACCCAATATATTTTGAAGATTAGCACCGACTATATGAGCAATCGTTGGAGTAAACACATTTTCAAATGAACAATGAACCGTTGTTTGCCAATCAGAATAGAATTGAGCACTAGAAAATCAGTAGATATTAAATAAAAAAAAATAAAGAAATACTATACCAATGTTCATGTGTCATTGTAAATGTTTAATTTAAAAAAACCCAAATTTTTTTTCAAACTATCGGAGAATGCCGTTGTTGTTGACTTCACTTGTCGTGTTTTTATTCTACTGCGACATTCGAAAAAAAAAGCAGAATGAAAGTGAAAAAGAAACACAAAATGGATTTCATCTAAATAGTACGCTTATTGTGCAATAACTATTCATAAAGGGTGTGGGTGTGGATGTACACGGTTGGAAAAAATATTATTCCAGGGGGGTAACGCTATAATTTCAAATAGAAGACATAATGAATTTTATATCAAATGAAAGCTCGTCAAAAATGGGGTTTATTGATACTAAATAGTGAGGCTTGTAAAAACTTTCTAATGTCAAACTTAAGAAGTTTTCAGAAATTTTATATTTTTTTGGGGTGGAAAATCAAGGTGCCACTGATTCAAAAACGAAGTCAATTTTTTTTCTTGAATATTTTTACATGGTTTGATAGACCTCGTTGAGCTCTACAAAACTGTGCATGTTAAAAATTTTTTGAGGCATCTTTTTGAGATAAAAAGTTCAAAAAACTACTCGGGAAACTTCAAAAATATTTAAAAACTCTTTTTTTTTTCAAATTGAAGAAACACGCTCAATTTTTCAATAAAAGTAGCTTTTTTCATTGTTTTTACTACCTCAGACGTCTCGAAATATACTCGTTCGATGCAGTGTGAAAAGCTGCGTCTAATGAGTATGTTTCGAAACGCCTGACGGAGTAAAAACAATGAAAAAAGCTACTTTTATTGAAAAAGTAAGTGTTGTTCTTCCACATGAAAAATATGAATTTTTTTCATGTTTTCTAAGATTTTCCAAATAGTTTTTTGAATTTTTTATCGCAAAAAAAGTGTCTTAAAATTTTTTTAATGTATACAGTTTTATAGAGCTTGACGAGCTCTATCGAACCGTGTAAAAATATTCAAGAAAAACATTTTACTCCATTCTTGAATCACTAGTACTTTAAGTTTCCATCCCAAAAAAAGTATAAAATCTCTGAAAATTTATTAAGCCCGACATTAAAAGGTTTTCATAACCCTCACTATTTAATACCAATAAACCCCATTTTTAACGAGCTTTCATTTGATATAAAATTTATTATGTCTTCTATTTGAAATTATAGCGCTACCCCCTGGAATAATATTTTTTCCAACCGTGTAGACAAAGTTTCAGATCAAAATTCAAAACTTTAATTTTACTAGCAACGTGAGGTTCTACAGAAAAATTATAGTAAAACGCTGCTATCTCAGCCAAATCGCTACTTGGGTCGATATCCTTTTAGACTTTTTCTAGTATATACATCTCCTATCTGTGGACAAAATTTGAGGTCAAATGCTTTTTAGTACTTGAAGAGGTTCCCTCGTTAGATCATTCTGTCGAATTTCGATCGGTTAAATAAAGTATGGCAGAGTGTAATTCAGACCACTTTATCAGCTAACCGATTCTGGATAAGTACCTCTTTGTCGCCTCAATATCAATGTTGACAATGGCTCGAAAATTACAATCTTATTGAATGCCATGCGGGGAGTTTCGACAATTCACTGGAAACGAAATCCTTTCTTTGAAAAATAAACACAAAAATCATTCAACCAATGATATTCGTTGCAATCGAAATCTTTATTTAATATCCTGAAAACCATCTGAAATTATGAAAATCGTAAGAAAATATGAACTATGTAATCTATATTGCTAGAAAAACACCTTTGAGTAAGCCATTGATATCTTTTTAAAGTCTACTAGAGCTGGTCATTTATTAAAGGAACTACACAGTCACATCTAAGCCCAGAATCCACACTGATTCTTAACGCTGCTTGCGAATGAATACGCTGGTATCGTGATTCTGGCGATTGAAGTAAGTTCAAGCATAAAGTGGCCCTCAATATTCTATTACTCTGAAGATGGATGGTCGCCATTTGCCATGTCTTCATTTGTCTTCAAAGTTCTTAGTATGCTCTGATGCTTTTTCGCAAAAGATTGCTTATTTTCCTCTAATTATCAATTGGATACTTTCTGATTACTATCAACGAACAAAAAGATAGAAAAAGATTCATGTTCATAATTTCATTAACATAGCTCTGCTGCTCAGAAAGAAGGAAAACGGAATTCAGATTCTCTAAAACGCCACTTTGATGAATTTTTTCTTCATTAAAAATACAAAAGAAAAAAAAACGTAGAAGTCAAGTTTGTATTTCACAATAACTAATATCTTCTGAGGAATTTTATTACACGTAAAGGACCTTATTCAAAAAAATTATTGATTTCAAAGAAAAACTAACCCATGAGCCAGATTGACAGATTATGATTGTCCGTGGCCAAGGTTTTTTTTGAATAATTATAAAAATGAAAACAAAAATATGTATACCAGCATCAAATTTGCATTATCTATCTACGATTACTTTTTAGTCAAGCTTCTTTTAAAAAATACAGTTTATTCCATAGCTGGAGTAGAGCTACTCTCTGATAGCCTTCAGCAGACAGCAGACAGAAATATTTTAGTGAACGACGCTTTCTCTCAGAAAATAAAATACTTGATATAATTGTGGACTCATAAAAAAGATCCAACCATCTACCAATAGCCTACTAAAGCTTATGTGGTTTATTCGACCAACATAAAAGTAGTTGAATCAGCGTGGTTTCCATGTCCATTGTCTTGCCATTCCACAAACAACCTCAAACAACTATGTTTTTACGCACGTACTCTTATCATAACGAGAAAATGCGCCGTTCAATTTTCTTATGTTAGAATATGAGGATCTCGTGTTTGACATTTATGCACGATTTGTGTCAATCTTCTCACTAGTCGAAAAATGAGTGTGGGAGACCTCTGTGGTTCAAACATTTTTTTATGTTCTTTGAATGAGTTGCGCGAGCTCTATCTACTGAAAGTATTGCTTTCGCATTTAGGTTTTTGAACACAAGTCTGCAGTTGTATGAATCATTTCGGTATACGCTAAGAAAAGGACAATATCGTCTGACAGCTGAAGACTGCTCAGTTCCTATTAATTAGGCTTTGAGAATCCCTACACTTGGTTAATGTATAGTCTAGTTCAATCTATTATTCACCTTCATGCGTTGAAACAATCTTATATTTTGGCTGAGCAAGCTCTGCTTTTCAAACGTCAATGTCTACAACACGAATATGAAGTACGTTACAAGGTGACTATTTGCCTCAATCAAGAACTAAAATCGTGTATAGACTGGTTGGAAAAGAAAGTGCCTACGGTTGATTTCTACTCGACCAATCTTGTTCTTTGATAAAAGACTATGACAGAACATAATCGTGCTTCGATGATAGATGAGATTAAATTCGAGAGACTTGCTCATGGACCTGCTAGTGAGAACTAGACGTCCAATATTTACAAACTTGCTCATAATGTATCCTCATACATCTTATCTTCTGTTGAGGAAAGACTTCTTGCACATGTCTAGGATTTTTCCATGAAACAAAGAATAATCAATTTCGTAGATTTTCAAACTGACGTTGAACGAAATTCGTTCCAACTACTACCCACGTATCACCTATCCGTCTTTTGTACTCTCTATCGACACATTTTTTCTGCGTCTCAGCAATTGATGAAAAGCGTTTGCAAGAAGAAGATACTGAACGTACCCGATGAACTCTTAAATGCACCGCGCCTACTGTAATTTATAAAGCAGCACGGGAAACTGTATAATTGTTTTCAATAAGATTGATTATGAGAGCATAGGAAGAGCAATTCTTAACGGGAAGCAATGTCGCTTCTTTCCTAGTTCGTCTTCAATGGAAAAGAAAGAAATAGAAATGAACAAGGTCCTTAGGCAATTATATAAAATAATGTATTAGTCACTTTTTTTTTGGCGACTCCGTTCCATATTCGCATCGCTGTCTGTCATGTGTGAACAACTAAAGGCTCACAATTTCTTCTATCAAAGCATACAATTATCAACGAATTATCCAAATATATAGCATCATTCCTTGTCTCTCATCGAACTCAACAACCAACCTCATTCATAAAAGATTCGTATCATTTTGTGACGAGAATCCGAGCGTTTAGATCTTTCATGACTCAGACTATGGTTTCATCTGATGTGGAATCCTTGTTTACAAATATATCAGTGACTGAAACAATTGAATATGTTCTTTAAATGATCTATAAACAGAATACTACATCAGATATGACATAGTATAGAAGTCAAATGTAAGACTTAATGAATTTGGCTGTATGAAACCTTCGATTTAGATTTCTTGACAAAAAGTATAAACAAGTGAATGGTGTTGCCATGAGAAGTTCCCTTGCGCCAATTCTTGTGAATATTGTTATATTAAAACTGAAGGAGAAACTTCAACGTTTTTCGAAAAAGCCACTCAAGATTTGGTATTGATATGTTGATGATATCATTGCTGACTTCGATATCGAACACAATAAAATACTTGAATAAATGGATAGAATAAATCATTGGCATCCAGAATTAAAGTTCACAATTGAATTTCAGACAAACACCCATCTCCTTTTCTTTGACGTGCTGACAAAATGAAAGATCATCGAATACATATCAACACTATATAGGAAACCTGCATATATAGACCACTATCGTACTTAGGACTCGAATTAAATCAGAAAGTACAAAGTAGTTTTGGTGAAAACATTCACAGTTTGCATTGAGAGGCTAAACTACTCATTCAAATTAGCTAAAGAAGAGAAAAAGAGACTGACAGAGACTTTGAAAGCAAGTGGTTACCCCTCTCATGTCATCTGCCATGGCACTTGAGATGGAAATTTTAGTGTTAAACCTCTTAACCAACTAACTATTCCAACCGTATCGAAATAGACTACTTTCTTTAACATTTCGCAATATGGATACTAAACGGTAAGTTTTGTTTCTCGACTGAGAAAATTTTTCACTAAGCTACTATCAAATGTGCAGTTTCATCTGGAGTCCAAGAGCTATTTCATTCGAAAGAAAAACTTTCTGTGACTTCTGAAGGGCTATGATGAAGCTAGAAGATTGAAGAAACTTGCTTACAAAATTCGTTATGGACATTCTGATTTCGTGTATGTTGGAGAAGTTGACTGATTTCGCGGTCAAAGAATGTCTGAACATTAGAAAGCGATTATAAATTACGACTTAAATTTTGAATTATCAAAGCATACCACTGATTATAGATACACATTCGAATTTTCTCGAGTGAAAACTATGGCGAATGAAACAGACTGGATATGATGAATGATAAAGGAGGCCTTGATTACACATAGAACAAATGGAAAAGCCATCAATAAAATAAAATATGAACTAAGAGTATTTGGACAAATTACCCCATAAGGGATATTTTGACAACGAGATGAGGGTGGGGTGTGGGTGTGGGTATGGGTGTCAGTGTGGGTGTGGATGCGGGTGTGGAAGTGGGTGTGGGTGTGGGTGTCAGTGTGGGTGTGGATGCGGGTGTGGGTGTGGGTGTCAGTGTGGGTGTGGATGCGGGTGTGGGAGTGGGTGTGGGTGAAGAGAAGATCCACACCCACCCCCACCCCCACCCCCACACCCTCATACCCACACCCGCACCCACAACCACACCCTCACACCCACACCCACACCCACACACCCAAATTAACAGCCAAACCGGGCCTTTCGGTTGCAATTTTCTAATCTTATTCCTTTCGTGAATAGGATAAGGGCGAAAACGCTCGAAAGATCAGCAGTTTTAGTCTTCGTTTTAATAAACAGATATATGTTTTTCGGCAAACTCGTTTCTCTAGGGATTGAAGCCGATATACCAACGGTAGTCTCCCAATGAGTTAAGTCAAAATATTTGATAGAGATAACTAAGAAACTCAACTTCATATAAACTTCTATTGCCTTTCTGGAGTGAGGATGAAGTGAATCACTCTTAGCTATCGAGGAGATCAAATATTCATATATCTATTTATTTATAACAGACTTTGAATTAGATTTAATAATACTTTTAGAATTTTATATCCTCTATGCTACTTGATGAGTCCCTTCTGCAAGGACGAAACCGGTCGTAGTAACTGATATATTCTACTTTGTATTTTTATGTTTAATTCAACTTTTTTCTTTAAACACACCCACCGACACCTACACAAGATAGCTTCATGCCGTAATAAAACTATCGTAGAATATCTCATAGCAGTGTAAACAGCATTGATCAGTTAACATAAACTATTCAATTGTTAAAAGCTTTCTTTATTTTATGGATTATTTTAAGTGGCTCGTTTTTTGAAATTATTTTTGAATAAAATAATGAAAACAGCATCGAAACCGACGTCCAAGATAAATATCATGTCGAATTCAATATGAAACTAAAGCAAAATGATATCCCGATAGTTAGATAATCAGAGTTCAGTCTCAATTCTCTATGGTTGTATTTATGATGATGATATCAAAGTTCTGGCTGATGAATGCCTTTCATATAGATTCATATGGATTTGTTGCTTCTAACATTCGTTGTCGTATTTCTGTTCACATATATCATATTTGGTCACATTTTGTGAGAGTGATATTTATTAAGAAAAACGATACAGAAAAATACTCCGTATTAGTTATGGTATAATATTAGGGACAAACTCGAAGTGACCACATGTTTTTTTGATTTCATACGATTGACCTCCATTATAACTAGAGTTCGCACATGATGTTTGTTCAAAACCATTATTATCTTCTGATCTTCGAAAAAGTGATACTGTAGTTGAACCCTTTTTTGACCTAAAACGAAACACCTCTTGAGGTTTAAATATGTGATCGCTTCTTCTCATATTTGCATCAGTAAGAACCACTCGAGCTATTTCATCGGTAAGATTATGTATTCTAGTTTCAGCCATGCCCACAGCCGCCGGGTCCAATCCCGAGGTGGCACGAGCAGCTTCACCAGGCAATCTATTATTACTGTACACACACCCAATTACCAAATCATGAATAAAATTTTGTTTCCATGTTGGTGTATATTTAGATGGTACGAACTGCAAGTAAGTTTCTGTTTCTTGAATAGTCAATGTAGTGCCTGCAGGACAAGTATAGTCTGCGCATGATGATGGCTCAAAATCGTTGTTTCCAGGTAACAGTTTGTAAAGTGAAAAAGTATTGAAACCAGACGATGTTGTTTGAAAACTTACTGTTTCTTGTGGCGGTACTATTCGAGTACTGTGTTTACCGGATTTATCAAGCAATACCACGCGAACTAATTTATTAGTCTCGTTGCATACGTAACTGGCCATGATAATCGAGTGATTAATATTACGCGAAAATATTTCTAAAAGTTTAGAATCAGATCCACTTCATTGAATTTACAAACATTCTTTCAGATTAATTTTTTTATATAGAAAGAGTATAATATGTATTCAATATTCTGCTGTCTAAAATTCATAGATATTTTTCTACCTCGTTAGCTAAGGCGTTTTTTCTCTGCAAATCACACTCAATGAAGGAAAGATTGAAAAGTTTTAACCAATAAATGCGATATTATTTAGCACTTCATTTATTCAGAGCCAGCAATTTTCATAGAAAAGAAATCACAACTGCTTTTATTTTGCAGTAACCAAGCGGATGTTACCGATGCCAGCTACCGATGAGTGTTTTCTCATAAAAGTCGAAAAGCTAATATAGTAAGATGCTGGATTACTCATGTTTCTAGATAATAAATTACCACAAAGTCACATTATAAGAGGGGTGCGCCGATACAAATACAACTTGTATCGGCCCCTCGAGAGCTTCTCATGTATTCCATCCTAATCCTTGCACGCCGCAAAGCTATCCACATCCACCCTCACGTATCGGCATGTATCCGCTTGTATCGGACCTATGTATAGCCATACCGAGGTATATATCCCTGAAAAACCTAGAATTCACGAAATCATGTACCGCCATGTATCGATACAAGCCGATATAAGGCAATACATGCTTTGGTGAATTGTAGGCTTTTTAGGGTATATACCACGGCATGTCTATACATAGGTTCGATACATAGCGATTGGTGTGCGTCGGCTTGTATCGATACGTGGCGATACAAGGCAATACACCTCGATACATCCCATACAAGATTTCGTGAATTCTAGGCTTTTCAGGGGTATATACGACGCTATGACTATATACAGGTCCGATACAAGCGGATACATGCCGATACGTGAGGGTGGATGTGGATAGCTTTGCAGCGTGGAAGGATTAGGACGGAATACATGAGAAGCTCTCGAGGGGCCGATACAAGTTGTATTTGCATCAGCGCAGCCATCTACGTACTCGATTCTAGACTATACAAGTTGTGTGTTTACAATCGATTTTACTGCGTATTTATTGTTGAAAAGAATTACTTCATTTTTCCAACCTATAAAGATGCATTTTTTTTGGATTTTGCTTTTACTGTTTATGTGACACTCTGAAGTACTTACATAAGGCATGCATAAGAAGTAAAGAAAGTAAAATGAACCAACTTATGCAGGAAAAAAGGAAAACAAAGGAAAAAATATGTGGGTATGGGTGTGGGTGTGGTTGTGGGTGAGGGTAGCGATGTGGATGGATTTGAAAGAATATAAGATTTCAACCCACACCTACACCCACACACCCACACCCACACCCACACCCACCCACACTCGCACCTACACCCACACCCTCAACTTGTGTATTATGCGAAGCAGACACAACTGTAGTGATTGAACAGTGCAGTGCACATCTATACCTAGGGTGGTAGTAATGCTACTTTTCCAGTTTGTCATTATTGATCACAATAAAATACACATTACAATAGTAACGAAATAGAACATCATCGCTCTCTCTCTCTCTCTCTCATTTTCATTACATATAGGATTTTGAAATTTTAATCAATTGTAATTGATAAAATTTTTCACTGTATATTACCCAAAAATAAGATCAAAATCGACTCGACTTTATCTGCCCGAATACTTTCTTCATGAGAGCGTTTTTTGAGTTGATTTTTTGAGAGCCTTTTTCCAGAAAGACAAGCATGCCAATCGATGGAATTCATTCAATCGCTGCACTCTTTGATTGATGTTTATACAGAAAAGTGAAAAGGCTGTCTTTTGTGAAAAATCCAGGACACTTCTCCTATTTTGTGCATAAGGACTTTTTGCTTTCATATTTCAATCTTAGATTTTAATTCAGTATATTGATATTCAAATAGCTCTTTTGGTACGTCTATATCATCAAAAAGGTCATCAGAATGTCACGTGTCTATGTTCAACTGGTTTTTTCTTGTTTGTAGCTACTCTTTACTTTTAACTTTAATTTTATTACTAGTATACTAATGTTAGAAACTAAATATACTTACGTGCTAGGTGACACTAGAGTGTATAGATTTTTTTGTGTGCTTCCAATCGATTTTACCTTGTATTTATCACTGACAACATTACTGGTTTTTTTTCTCATCAATGTATGTTTACATGAATCAACGAAGCATCACTTTTTCATTACGTAGGCAGTCATTTTTTCATCGATATGCTTATCATCACATGTGTCTCGTTCTTCATATATTCTTCCTCTTTTTTTCACTTAGCTTTGTATTCCGTGTTGTTGCAATGAGAAAAAAAATACACTGATATTTGCATACGCGTAAATTTGAGTTGTAATGATTCATTAGACTTTGGACTTTATTTCAATCTATATAAATATCTTCTATTGTAAAATCTTTTTCTTTAAACTGATAATTATATAAACAGTGTCGAAAGCTCCTAAATAAAGAAATAAAAAATTTCATATTTTTCATTTTATCGTTCGGTTTACTAAAAATTCTATTTACAACTCCAACTTAATTAATTACATCCGAAGAAAGTATGGTGAATGTGCTTTAAGAAGATTCAAACATGTCGAGAGATTAACAATGAAATTAGCAAAAACTCAGTGTGATATTAAACTTTTACATGTATGTCTTGTGTACGGCGTAACTCGTGAATTTCTCAGATTTAAGTTAGCAAATAAACATCTTGTTTCATCTCTTCAAGTGAAGAAATTTTAACGTGAATTACTTTATTGAATACTCAGAAAAACAAAGAAATCCACTTAAATTAAGAAAAGAATTGAATCGTATTGCAATTGATGCATTTTTCAACACATTTGCACCTCATCGTCGTTAAAGAATTAAATCTCATGTACATGAAAAAAAAAACAAGCTTAAATAGCTAAAGCCAAGAATTTACATGAGGTTAAAATTTCTGTTACTTAGTGCTGTAGATGATCATACACGAGCTCCTTTTCTCTTCTGGACAAATTAGTTTATAATTTATTGTCAAAACTTCTTAGTATTTCACAATTGAAATTACTAAGCAGAAGTTGGAAATTTCACATAGAAGAGAACGTCATGGAACCTCTCAACATACAAACAGAAATTGAATATGCCTTAATAAAAACCAAAGATGAGTCAGAGAAGAGAAACATCTCTTGGAAACCATCATGTAATCAAATTTAAGTGATGAAGAACGAATTGCATTAAAAAAAGAACTAAAAAATGCACAAATCGTTAGTTATATTACGAGCTGACAAAGGTAATGCAGTAGTATGCATGAGCAAAAGTGATTATGTAGATAAAGTAAAAAATTTTGCAAGATCCAAAGAAGTTAAGTAAGATAGAAAATGATGAATCAGTAAAAGAAGAAAAAATAAATCAATAGCAGAATGCTCAAATTATTGAAAAATAAGAAAATTATAAAAGAATAGGATGAATAATTTGTCTCGGATAACTCAATTCCAGTGCTTTATTGTACAATGAAGGCACATAAAGCCAACTGCACATTAAGAACAATAATTGCAAGGTATAATGGTTTAAATTATAAACTCGCAGGATTTCTTGCTAATATGAGAAAGAAAGTCTTTTCATATGTGAAGGAGCCATTTTAATTTGCCAAAATTGTGAACAAAACATTAACGAGAAATAATGAATTAATGATCAGCTTTGATATAGAATCGTTATATCCAAATGTACCTACCACTGAAGCCTTTACAATTAGCTGTCAATCTCATATGGGTGTGGGTGTGGACATGGATGAGGGTGTGGGTGTGGACATGGATGAGGGTGTGGGTGTGGGGTGTGGGTATGGGTATGGGTGTGGGTGTGGACAGCTATACAAGAGTTACCCACACCCACACCCACACCCACATCCACACCCACACCCACACCCACACGCACACCCACACCCGCACCCACACCTACA